>JAXCGZ010023194.1:50000-57391 GCA_037179515.1 Halocaridina rubra
CACTTGCCCATTCCCTACTCTAGCATTCAAATCTCCCATCAACACAACATTCACATTCTTTCTCAAGTCTTTCACACACTAGTTCAATTTCATTGAAAATTTTCTATTTCTTCTTCACTTCTTTCACTGCCAGAGCCATCTGCGCTCACAATGACCATACTTCGCATCCCAACCTCATTTTAGCCAGTATTATATAAGAAGATACTTCCCTCCATTCTACCACGCACTTATTCATCTCTTCACTTAATTACATAGCCACTTCCTCTCTTCCTCTCCCCCTTCCAACTCCAGACCACATATTTACCACTCTCTCAAATGTCACCTCACAATTCCCTTTTATCTAAGTTTCACTCAATGCAAGTGCATCTATCTTTCTCTCCACAAACATACTCCCTATCATCTCCCTCTTACTTTCATTTACACCACAACCATGCATATTCAGAGAAACAATTAATAAGGTTCTGGGTGGATCTCTCCTGCAAGAATACCCTCACATCTCTTGGCTTTTCGTAGGAGGTAAAATACAGAGGAGGGGATTCTCAGTCCCCCCGCTCTGCCCCATTTAATAATAATAATAATAATAATAATAATAATAATAATAATAATAATAATAATAATAATAATAATAATAATAATAATAATAATAATAATAATAATAATAATAAAAATAAAAATAATAATAATAATAATAATAATAATAATAATAATAATAATAATAATAATAATAATAATAATAATAATAATAATAATAATAATAATAATAATAATAATGATAATATTAAAAATTATATTAATATGACTTATGAAAGACAAGGGAGGAGTAAAGATGAAACTATTTATGAGATAATGACTACAAACATTACACTCATGTAATAGCCATGCTCTCTCTCTCTCTCTCTCTCTCTCTCTCTCTCTCTCTCTCTCTCTCTCTCTCTCTCTCTCTCTCTCTCTCTCTCTCTCTCTCTCTCTCTCTCTCTCTCTCTCTCACTCACTCTTTATCTCTCTCCCACCCCATTTTAACCTATGATAATATCATGATAAAGTAAGCTAAGAGCTCAAGTCTTATCTCTTGTTGTGTGATATAATATGTTGAAAAGTAAAACAAAATTGCCATAATGGCAAGGGAGACTCTTCTTGTGAGTGGGTGGGATGGGGGACTAGAGAATGCCTGCAATGTGCAGGAAATATTCATGTAACTAGAATCATAACCTTACTGGTATTATATATTTACTGATTTTTCACAAGGTGAAATATATGAATTAATTTAATTATTATATTGTTTTTATGTGTTACCACAGAATAATGGATTAAAATTATAATTTTCGTGTAACATAATGGTAGTTGTTTCTTTGATATGTAAATTTAATATTTTTGTAAATTTTGCCACGTAGCGCTGTATTAAATTTAGCAAGTATGTGTGAATATTGCTTATTTGTGGAAACCTTTTCGAAGAGTCAAAATTTTAATTGTTTAAGTCTAAGAACGCTACATAGGATTTTTTTTACTAAAGCCAATAATGTTTTTTCCACAGCGGAATGCTTTATTTATTTATTTTTTCCTTATTATATATTTATATATAATGAGGTGCGACCAGTATTTCTCGCACCGGGTTGTCAGATATAGGGAGGTTGCAAACAAATGGAGAGGTAGGGTATCCCATCTGCATCTGTTAAACTTTGCAGCAAAAGGTTTTTGCACCTGTTCCCTGTAAGTGACCCAAGCAGGGTAGTTGGAAATATAACTATGGCAGCCCTTTATCACGAATGAACTAAGAGGAGTTGTCGGGATATGTTGGCTTTTGGTGAATGTGTGTGCTTTAACTCGGCCATCCTTTACAATGGGGACGGCTGCAGTTGTATACATATGCATGTTATTCAACATCTATTCACACACTAAAGTGTGTAAATAGAACGGGTCAGAACAATATTCTGGCGAATTCGTTATATATGTTTTGCTATTAGCTCACATCTGACAGGGCACAACATTCCCCACCTCTGTCTCTCTTTGCTTTCTTTCTCATAATTATTATAATCAATTCAGATAATTCTTTAAGCTTGCCTTTCATCATGCTCTTATTTCTGCCTTGTCGTTAAGATGCAATTTTTTCCTAAGTGTTTTCTACATGCCCTGACCAGATGAGGGCAATTTTCTACGCTCGTCCCTGTGTCATACCCATAAAATGAACATGTTATTTTATCTAGGACTCTCATTTGAGTTTGATTTCATCTTGTGTTGCTCTCTTGTAAGCTTATCAGACACCTCCATAGTTCGAATTTTCTTTGCTCTCTTTCAAGTTTTAACATGCTGGCTAGTACAGTGGTAACGTGCTGGCTTCGCTTCACGAGGTCGAAAGATCGGTTCCCGTCCAAGCCCGAGAGTTTAATCTGTTTACTGGCAGGAACTGCTGTGGTTGGACACCACAGTGGGGGGTTGGGGCTTGCCCTGGCTGACGAATAACCATTGTATTGAAATGGAAATAAAGTTTGTTTGTTTGTTTGTTTGTTTGTTTGAATCCGATTTTTGTCTGTTTGTTGCTTTTCCCAGGCATAACTAAGTAGGTATCTTCAGAGTTCAAATTGTCCACTACCTTCTTTCCAAACTCACTGAATATCTTCCATTTGATTTATGTCAATGTGTTGTTATTACCAGATTGAACTAATGAGATCTCTTAAGGGAATGGTTTCCCCTTTGGTTGCTATGTTTTAAAGGTAAACTAATAAGTAATATCTAAGAAAAAAACTTTTCTCTACCATCCTCCTACTTTAAACTTATTGATATAGCCTCCATCTGATTTGTGTCTGTTTGTTGCTTCTTCCAAGATCACGTTATCTTCAGAATCCTAACTACTTTCTGACATCTTCAAATTTTTTATAAGCGTGACAGTGGTACACACAAGAAATAATATTAAAATGAAGAATAGTAGAAATTTAAAGACAAGGCAGAAAATAAAGAAGAGAATGATAAGCAATAAGAAGTGGCCGGGCTGGAGGAATAGTCGAAGCGTTGAGGAACTAGCAATATGGTAGGATTTAGCCCTGAGATGACGATAGATCCGCTTTTTTAAGGAAGATAGTTCATAAGAATTGGGAAAGACAGAAGGCAGAAAAGAGTACCAGGGCCTGGAGATGGATGGGGAGAAACAGTCTCTGCACTATCCCATCCGTGAGCTACAAATCTCCACACCGTACCTGTGAGAAGAGACTGCTTGGTAAGTATCTACGGGGCCTCGACAAATAGAAGGATTCAACTCGCCAATTCATTAAAGCAGTGACGGAAGTAGTAGCAAAAGAAAAGAGAAAGGTATAATACCTCACGGGGAAGAGAAAGAGAATACAGATTAGATGTAAGAGGAGAGTCATTGATGAGTCTAATTCCTATAATTCAACTCTGTCAATGAGATAAATATTAGAACAAGCTCCCTAGATGTGCGACCAATATTCTAGGAAGGGAATGATAAGACCTTTATAGATTTTAAGAAACTGGAAAGAAAAAAAGTATTGACGAAATCAAAGGAATATCCCTAGATTATATTGAGAAATTTGGATTATGTGACTCCTCTAAGACAAGTTTGAGACTATCTGGATTCATACTATGGTTACAGAATTGGAGGCTATATTTAGTTATTTTCAAATACAATAGGATTATCAGGTGAAAATTAAGAGACAGCCAGAGATTGTGTTATTAAGGCATTAAGTTTAACAAAATTTTGGGTGCCCTACTCAGACATCCTTTGTAAATCAGAGTTGAGAGCTAAAGAAAGAGTGATACGAGACTGATTACGAGTAGCAGATGAAGCTTGTGAAGAGAATGTTGAAGAAAAATGAAGGATATAATAGTAGGCAAAGGCATGGAGGGAGGTGGATGGGATTTAAGAAAGTCATTGATGAAAAGAATGAATAACATAGGTGAAAGAACAGAACCGTGTGGAACACCACTAGTTGTATGGAAATAGCTAGATACTGCACCCTCAACAATCACAGATATAAAACGTTCAGAAAGAAAACTGGAAATCAGAGAACAAAGAGAAGGGGTAAAGCCATTTGCAGGAAGTTTGGAGATCTGAAGCCTAGGCCAGACTATGTCAAAAATCTAAGAGATATCAGCGGCGACGGCAGAGAATTCATAATAGCTCATCAGAGAATATGCTCATGCATGAGTAGGATAGAACAGTAGGTCACCAGTAGATATTGTCTTACGGAATCCGTCTTGGTGATCGGAGATAAGTGAAGATAATTTGAAGTGATTGAAATATCTTATTTGCATTCCCCTGTATTTGCAATCTTCCCAAGCTGAACTAATTAGACATCTCCACGGCTTAGCTTTTCTCTGCTCTGTTTCTAAGCAGACATTCTTAACCATGTTGCTTTTGATTTCTTTCTGATTAACTCTTCCGAGGTACACTAATCTTGAATTTTCTACTTGCGTTACCGTGTCCTCCACGAGCTTAACTGGTTAGATATAATGAGAATTTGGATTATATCTGCCATCTTCCAATCCTCATCTTACTAAGCATCTTTCATCTTATTTCTCTCTTTTGTTTGCTCTCTCTAGTTTAAACTAATAAATCATTTTCTTTCTTTCTTTAATAGGATTTTTCTTCTCAAGCTTAATTAGTTATTTAAAAAATTCAGATTTTCTTAATCATCTTTCTACTTAAATTTATCAAGTATATTATATCTGCTTACTGTGTATTTGCTTCCCAAGCTGAAGTATTAGAGCGTTATGTTGCTTTCCTTGGTTTTCCTTCTCAAACTGAGCTGATCAGTCATCTTCAGATTTTGAAGTTTCTCTGATCTCTTCATTATTTGAACTTATTTAACGCTTTCCGTCTTGAGGGTCTATTTGTTGTTCTGCCGAGTCTGAATTATTCCAGTATTTCCAATTTGAATATCTTTGTGTTATTTTTCCCAATGCTGAACTGATCAATAATCCTTCGAGTTCGAATAACTCTCTGCCACATTCCCAGGTTGAACATATGAAAACTTTCTTTCATTTGATTGCAGTGTGTATGTTACTTCACCCAATCTGAGCTAATCAATTATTTACTTTTTCTTTCCTCTATTTTTGCACTCCGAGCCGAACTAAATAGCTATTGCCAGAATTCAAATTGCTCTCTGCCATCTTCTTATCATGAATATTTAAATTTTTTCCATACAAAATTGACTATTTGTTGCTCCTCCTAAACAAATTTACCTTCAATAGGTTAACAAATAAGAAATATTTGAGTTCGAACTGCTCTCTGTTGCCTTACTATCATGAACTTATCAAGTATCTTTTATCAAAAAACTGTCAGTGTGTTGGTCTTCTAAGGCTTAAAAAAGTAGATATTATTTTAATTTTTATTCCCAGTTATTGCTGAACATAATTTTCAAAATTAATCTCCCTTGCCATACACATGATTTGAATCATAATTATTTTGAGTGATTTATATTCATAGAAATTATTTAAATGCTAATGCATAATTAATGTTGAACACTTTTTGCTTTTTCTTATAATGCATCATGTTCAAAAGTCATTAGGGGAGAGTGAGATAGATAGATATATAGATAGATAGATAGATAGATAGATATTTAGATAGATAGATGGATAGATGGATAGATGGATAGATAGATATATAGAAGGATAGATAGATTAATAGATAGATAGATAGATAGATAGATGCATAGATAGATCGATAGATAGATAGATATATGAATAAATAGATAGATAGATAGATAGATGGAACAATAGATAGATAGATAGATAGTTAGATAGATAAATAGAAAGATTGCTAGATAGAGAAAAGATAGATAGATAGCTATATATATATATATATATATATATATATATATATATATATATATATATATATATATATATATATATATATATATATATATATATATATATATATATATATATATATATATATATATATA
Organism: Halocaridina rubra; assembly: GCA_037179515.1. Lineage (NCBI taxonomy): Eukaryota > Metazoa > Arthropoda > Malacostraca > Decapoda > Atyidae > Halocaridina > Halocaridina rubra. Next base: position 55,919 of record JAXCGZ010023194.1, read on the forward strand.
TATTTGTGTATATTTATATATATATATATATATATATATATATATATATATATATATATATATATATATATATATATGTATGTATGTATGTATGTATGTATGTATGTATGTATGTATGTATGTATGTATGTATGTATGTATGTATGTATGTATGTATGTATGTATGTATGTATGTATGTATGTATGTATGTATGTATGTATGTATGTATGTATGTATGTATGTATGTATGTATGTATGTATGTATGTATGTATGTATGTATGTATGTATGTATGTATGTATGTATGTATGTATGTATGTATGTATGTATGTATGTATGTATGTATGTATGTATGTATGTATGTATGTATGTATGTATGTATGTATGTATGTATGTATGTATGTATGTATGTATGTATGTATGTATGTATGTATGTATGTATGTATGTATGTATGTATGTATGTATGTATGTATGTATGTATGTATGTATGTATGTATGTATGTATGTATGTATGTATGTATGTATGTATGTATGTATGTATGTATGTATGTATGTATGTATGTATGTATGTATGTATGTATGTATGTATGTATGTATGTATGTATGTATGTATGTATGTATGTATGTATGTATGTATGTATGTATGTATGTATGTATGTATGTATGTATGTATGTATGTATGTATGTATGTATGTATGTATGTATGTATGTATGTATGTATGTATGTATGTATGTATGTATGTATGTATGTATGTATGTATGTATGTATGTATGTATGTATGTATGTATGTATGTATGTATGTATGTATGTATGTATGTATGTATGTATGTATGTATGTATGTATGTATGTATGTATGTATGTATGTATGTATGTATGTATGTATGTATGTATGTATGTATGTATGTATGTATGTATGTATGTATGTATGTATGTATGTATGTATGTATGTATGTATGTATGTATGTATGTATGTATGTATGTATGTATGTATGTATGTATGTATGTATGTATGTATGTATGTATGTATGTATGTATGTATGTATGTATGTATGTATGTATGTATGTATGTATGTATGTATGTATGTATGTATGTATGTATGTATGTATGTATGTATGTATGTATGTATGTATGTATGTATGTATGTATGTATGTATGTATGTATGTATGTATGTATGTATGTATGTATGTATGTATGTATGTATGTATGTATGTATGTATGTATGTATGTATGTATGTATGTATGTATGTATGTATGTATGTATGTATGTATGTATGTATGTATGTATGTATGTATGTATGTATGTATGTATGTATGTATGTATGTATGTATGTATGTATGTATGTATGTATGTATGTATGTATGTATGTATGTATGTATGTATGTATGTATGTATGTATGTATGTATGTATGTATGTATGTATGTATGTATGCATGCATGCATGCATGCATGCATGCATGCATGCATGCATGCATGCATGCATGGATGGAT
>JAXCGZ010023195.1:0-45000 GCA_037179515.1 Halocaridina rubra
TCTCTTTATGATTAAAGTCTCCCATAATCAAAATCCTACATTTTTTCTCCCGCGCCATGTTAACAACTGAGTTTATGACTTCAATCGTACCTATATGACTTTCCTCATAAATTTCAAGCCTATTTTGGTTCCTTGGTGGGTTGTATACAACAGTTATTATAATGCTCTCTGACCCAGTATTTATGCGAGCAACAAGAAATTCCCTGAACTCACTTTCTATAGCCAAGTTTATTTCTTCAACTTGAATCCTCTCAGTTATGAGCAGTGCTATCCCTCCACCAGTCCTCTCACATCTTTCGACCCTTAGTATTCTGAAGCCCTTAGGAAAAACTGTGACACTGTTTATGTCCTCACTCAACTTAGTCTCTGTAATTGCTACTATATCTGCCTTACTGTTGTGAATCCTATCTTTTAATTCTACTGCCTTACCAGCTAATCCATCAGCATTTGTGTATAACAATCTTAATGAGGCCCCATCCCCTGATCTTCTGTCATTATCTTCTTTATCTCCCCTTTGTCTGGAAGTATTCTGTAACGAAAATTTTTCTTCTCTTCTTCATTTCTTTCATCATTTAACCTTCTTGCCTCTTGCAAAAAGTTTTTGATCTTTCCCATCTCTTCCTGTGTTCTGTATCGTCTAATGAACACTTCTTTGAATTCTTGAAGGTCTTTTAGACTTTTTTTTCTCAACAATATTTCCCTACATGTCTCCCCTCTCTCAAAGGTTACTTTTGTTGGTCTCGGCTTTCCTTCCCTCGAATATTTACCTAGTTGGTGTATGTTTACAATATCCTCAGGACCACATACTACTCCAAGCTTTCTTATCAGGTCTACAACGTTAGCTTTATTTTCTTCAAGTCTCCCCTGCCATGTTGGCTCCTGGGATTCACTTATGCCTGAGATTACCACTGTCTTCTCCTTATCAAGTGCCTGTCTGATGAGTGGGTTTGCCCTTTCCATCACAACGTCTTTCATTTTTTCGATTACTGTCTCTTTATAGTCAACTGTTTGTATGTTTTCCAGTGCCACCACCTTTACAGCCTCTTTTACTGCCACATTCCCCTTTAGTGCATCAGCAAAGGACGTTTTCATGGCATCATTTTCCATATTCAGCTCCTGGAACTCTTTTCTGAACTGTTCAATGTTTTCCTTAATCTGAACATTCCAAGCAGCAATCTCGTCTCTCTCAGAAGAGAGCAGTGAACTAACATCTAATTCCTTTAGGTTGTCATTCAGCTGTTTGTTTTTATCTTCTTGTTTAGAAATTCTAGATTCTAGTTGACTCTTTTCCCCTTCCAGCTTCTTTATTCTTTTTTCTAGTTCCTTTCTCTCCTGCCCTTGTGCTTTATTTGCTTCCTCCAAAGATCTTATTTGTTCTCTGAGTGTTTCATTCTCTTTCATTTCTCCATCCATATTCCGAATTTTATCATCAAGGCTTATAACCATTTCCTCTAACTTCTTGATTCTCTGTTTAAGTCCTCTGATGACTACCCCTTCTCCCGACCCATGGGTGGGTGAGGTTTGGGACAGAGATGGCTTCATTTTTATGTTCTCCCTCTCACAGAATATAGAAAGAAGACGAGAAAGAGAAAAAAAAAAAAAAGAGAAAAACTTCTAATTTACCTTCACACAGAATTTTTATATCTCCATATAAGTGCTATTTAGTGACTCAGTTTGTCTCCTTTCTGGTAACACACATCTTAACTTAAAAACTTGACCATGGTAATTTAAGTATAAAAAGAAAAAGAAAAACAAAAGTCAAACCTGAAGGAAAATTCGAATTTGTGTTCGAGGTGGCACCCACCTGTTTCTGTTATATATTCTTCCTAACTGATAAACTGACTTGCTAACCAAGATATGTTATCACGGGATTTAGACTTTACATTTAACTCAATATATATGCAAAATAACAAAATAGTAAAAGAGAAAGCTAAAAGAAAAGCAAAAAAAATGAAGAAAATAAGACTGCTGTACTACTTGGCAACTTAACTCAGTACTGTTGACAGGTGGGTATTTGGTAATTTTTTTTTTCTTTTATTATTCAATTTTTTCGTGTATCAAACTAACTAACTAGTTAATATAAATGGGAAGGATACTCTGTGTGTGTGTGTGTGTGTGTGTGTGTGTGTGTGTGTGTGTGTGTGTGTGTGTGTGTGTGTGTGTGTGTGTGATTACCTAATTGTGATTACCTAATTGTGTTTACGGGAAAGAGCCCAAAGCTCGTATCTTCCCGTCTCCTGATCGGTTCCATTTTTAGACTTAGTGATACTTATCATACCTGTCCTTAATACTATGGATTGAGATAGCATTAACTACCTCCTCGCTTAGCCAATTCCAATTATCAACTACTCTTACACTGAAAAAGTATTTCCTTACATCCTGCAAACAAGTTTTCTTACGAAGCTTCAAACTATGACCTCTAGTTCTAGAGCCAGCCATATCGAAATATCGATCCCTATCCACTCTATCATAACCATGAAGGAATTTAAAGACTGTCACCATATCCCCCCTTACTCTTCTAGCTTCGAGTGATGGCAAGTCTAATTCCCTCAGTCTCTCATCATAACCGAGATTGCGTATTTCTGGCACCAGTTTCGTGGCATGTCTTTGAACTTTTTCAAGCTTAGCTATGTGCTTTTTCAAGTGCGGATTCCAAAAGGGGGCTGCATATTCCAGTTTTGGCCTCACATAGGTTACATAAATATTTCTGAACATTTCCTTGTCCATGTGCCTGAAGGCTACCCTTACATTTGATAAGAATGCATATGCTGCCCTTACTACGCCATTTATATGTATTTCTGGAGACAAATCTGCCCGTATGTTTACTCCTAGATCTCTCTCATTTTCTGTCTCTTGGAGTTGTACTCCAGCCACCGAGTAGTCAAGCTTGGGCCTTCTTGCACTTGTACCCATTCTCATTACCTTACATTTTGAGGTATTGAATTTCATTAGCCACTTTTCTGACCACTCATGCAGATTATTTAGATCCTCCTGAAGTTCTCTACCATTGTTCTCGTTTTTTACTTTCTTCACAATCTTTGCATCATCTGCAAACATATTCATGAATGAATTTACAGACTCTGGTAGGTCATTTACATATACAAGGAACAAAAGTGGCCCTAAAACTGAACCCTGTGGAACTCCACTACTAACTCTTCTCCATTCAGACACTGAGTGTCTTACTCTAACCCTCTGTTCCCTTCCTTCTAAGTAAGTTTTTATCCATTCCAAGACATTTCCACCTATTCTAGCCATTGATTGCAGCTTCCTAATAAGTCTCCCATGTGGAACAGTGTCAAACGCTTTCTGGAAGTCTAGGAATATGCAATCTGCCCAGCCCTCTCTTTCCTGTAAGATTTGGCTTACCTCATCATAAAATTCTAATAAGTTTGTTACTGTTGATCTTCCTTCTCTGAAGCCATGTTGCCTCACTGACAAAAAGTTGAAGGATTCCAAGTGAAGAGAGATATGTTTCCTTAGTAGTTTCTCCATAAGTTTGCAAACTATGCTGGTCAAGGAAACTGGTCTATAGTTCAGAGCCGTATCCCTCCTTCCCTTTTTGAAGATAGGTATCACATTTGCTTGTTTCCAGCATCTTGGAATCTCCCCCGACTCCAGTGACTCCTTAAATATGATACTTAGTGCCACTGATATTGTGTTTGCGCATTTTTTAAGCACATGAGGGGATATGTCATCAGGACCTGTAGCTTTATGAACATCTAAATCCATCAGCGCCTTGCATACCTCTGTGGCTGTAAGGTTGATGTTCTCTAATACCGGCCCTTGAGCTTCTCTCTCTCTCTCTCTCTCTCTGTGTGTGTGTGTGTGTGTGTGTGTGTGTGTGTGTGTGTGTGTGTGTGTGTGTGTGTGTGTGTGTGTGTGTGTGTGTGTGTGTGTGTGTGTGTGTGTGTGTGAGATTACCTAATTGTGATTACCTAATTGTGTTTACGGGAAAGAGCCCAAAGCTCGTATCTTCCCGTCTCCTGATCGGTTCCATTTTTAGACTTAGTGATACTTATCATACCTGTCCTTAAAACTATGGATTGAGATAGCATTAACTACCTCCTCGCTTAGCCAATTCCAATTATCAACTACTCTTACACTGAAAAAGTATTTCCTTACATCCTGCAAACAAGTTTTCTTCCGAAGCTTCAAACTATGACCTCTAGTTCTAGAGCCAGCCATATCGAAATATCGATCCCTATCCACTCTATCATAACCATGAAGGAATTTAAAGACTGTCACCATATCCCCCCTTACTCTTCTAGCTTCGAGTGATGGCAAGTCTAATTCCCTCAGCCTCTCATCATAACCGAGATTGCGTATTTCTGGCACCAGTTTCGTGGCATGTCTTTGAACTTTTTCAAGCTTAGCTATGTGCTTTTTCAAGTGCGGATTCCAAAAGGGGGCTGCATATTCCAGTTTTGGCCTCACATAGGTTACATAAATATTTCTGAACATTTCCTTGTCCATGTGCCTGAAGGCTACCCTTACATTTGATAAGAATGCATATGCTGCCCTTACTACGCCATTTATATGTATTTCTGGAGACAAATCTGCCAGTATGTTTACTCCTAGATCTCTCTCATTTTCTGTCTCTTGAAGTTGTACTCCAGCCACCGAGTAGTCAAGCTTGGGCCTTCTTGCACTTGTACCCATTCTCATTACCTTACATTTTGAGGTATTGAATTTCATTAGCCACTTTTCTGACCACTCATGCAGATTATTTAGATCCTCCTGAAGTTCTCTACCATTGTTCTCGTTTTTTACTTTCTTCACAATCTTTGCATCATCTGCAAACATGTTCATGAATGAATTTACAGACTCTGGTAGGTCATTTACATATACAAGGAACAAAAGTGGCCCTAAAACTGAACCCTGTGGAACTCCACTACTAACTCTTCTCCATTCAGACACTGAGTGTCTTACTCTAACCCTCTGTTCCCTTCCTTCTAAGTAAGTTTTTATCCATTCCAAGACATTTCCACCTATTCTAGCCATTGATTGCAGCTTCCTAATAAGTCTCCCATGTGGAACAGTGTCAGACGCTTTCTGGAAGTCTAGGAATATGCAATCTGCCCAGCCCTCTCTTTCCTGTAAGATTTGGCTTACCTCATCATAAAATTCTAATAAGTTTGTTACTGTTGATCTTCCTTCTCTGAAGCCATGTTGCCTCACTGACAAAAAGTTGAAGGATTCCAAGTGAAGAGAGATATGTTTCCTTAGTAGTTTCTCCATAAGTTTGCAAACTATGCTGGTCAAGGAAACTGGTCTATAGTTCAGAGTGTGTGATTACCTAATTGTGATTACCTAATTGTGTTTACGGGAAAGAGCCCAAAGCTCGTATCTTCCCGTCTCCTGATCGGTTCCATTTTTAGACTTAGTGATACTTATCATACCTGTCCTTAAAACTATGGATTGAGGTAGCATTAACTACCTCCTCGCTTAGCCAATTCCAATTATCAACTACTCTTACACTGAAAAAGTATTTCCTTACATCCTGCAAACAAGTTTTCTTACGAAGCTTCAAACTATGACCTCTAGTTCTAGAGCCAGCCATATCGAAATATCGATCCCTATCCACTCTATCATAACCATGAAGGAATTTAAAGACTGTCACCATATCCCCCCTTACTCTTCTAGCTTCGAGTGATGGCAAGTCTAATTCCCTCAGCCTCTCATCATAACCGAGATTGCGTATTTCTGGCACCAGTTTCGTGGCATGTCTTTGAACTTTTTCAAGCTTAGCTATGTGCTTTTTCAAGTGCGGATTCCAAAAGGGGGCTGCATATTCGAGTTTTGGCCTCACATAGGTTACATAAATATTTCTGAACATTTCCTTGTCCATGTGCCTGAAGGCTACCCTTACATTTGATAAGAATGCATATGCTGCCCTTACTACGCCATTTATATGTATTTCTGGAGACAAATCTGCCAATATGTTTACTCCTAGATCTCTCTCATTTTCTGTCTCTTGAAGTTGTACTCCAGCCACCGAGTAGTCAAGCTTGGGCCTTCTTGCACTTGTACCCATTCTCATTACCTTACATTTTGAGGTATTGAATTTCATTAGCCACTTTTCTGACCACTCATGCAGATTATTTAGATCCTCCTGAAGTTCTCTACCATTGTTCTCGTTTTTTACTTTCTTCACAATCTTTGCATCATCTGCAAACATATTCATGAATGAATTTACAGACTCTGGTAGGTCATTTACATATACAAGGAACAAAAGTGGCCCTAAAACTGAACCCTGTGGGACTCCACTACTAACTCTTCTCCATTCAGACACTGAGTGTCTTACTCTAACCCTCTGTTCCCTTCCTTCTAAGTAAGTTTTTATCCATTCCAAGACATTTCCACCTATTCTAGCCATTGATTGCAGCTTCTTAATAAGTCTCCCATGTGGAACAGTGTCAAACGCTTTCTGGAAGTCTAGGAATATGCAATCTGCCCAGCCCTCTCTTTCCTGTAAGATTTGGCTTACCTCATCATAAAATTCTAATAAGTTTGTTACTGTTGATCTTCCTTCTCTGAAGCCATGTTGCCTCACTGACAAAAAGTTGAAGGATTCCAAGTGAAGAGAGATATGTTTCCTTAGTAGTTTCTCCATAAGTTTGCAAACTATGCTGGTCAAGGAAACTGGTCTATAGTTCAGAGCCGTATCCCTCCTTCCCTTTTTGAAGATAGGTATCACATTTGCTTGTTTCCAGCATCTTGGAATCTCCCCCGACTCCAATGACTCCTTAAATATGATACTTAGTGCCACTGATATTGTGTTTGCGCATTTTTTAAGCACATGAGGGGATATGTCATCAGGACCTGTAGCTTTATGAACATCTAAATCCATCAGCGCTTTGCATACCTCTGTGGCTGTAAGGTTGATGTTCTCTAATACCGGCCCTTGAGCTTCTATCACTGCAATCTGAGGGGGTGGGGTATTTTCTACTGTAAATACTGACTGAAACTCCTTGTTCAATTCTTTGCAGATCTCTTCGTCCGTCTCAGTGATGCTTCCATCCGCTCTCTTTAGCCTTAAAACCTGTTCTTTTACCTTCAGTTTTCCTCTGATAAAGCTGTGGAAAAGCTTGGGATTTTCTTTAGCCTTCCTGGTGATGTCCCTCTCATAATCTCTCTCTGCCTCTCTCCTTTTACTTAGGTAGTCATTTCTTGCTCTTTTGTAGGTTTGCCAGGCATTTATGTTTTTTCTCCTCCTATACCTTTTCCAGCATTTGTCTCTCCACTCCTTAGCTCTTTTACACTCATTATCGAACCATTTCTCTCTGGCATGAATTACACCTACTTTGGTGACAGGTATGCAGCAATCTACTATCTTCCCATATTTCTCACAAAAGATGTCATACATTTCTTGTACAGATTTGTTGTAAAATAAGGTTCTCCAGTCAATAACTGCAAAAAGCTCATTCATTTTGATGTAATCTCCTTTCTGATAGTTCCTCCTCATGTCCTCAGTGCCTCTACTCTCAGGAAGAATGTCTTCAATGATATACTCCATCAACAACACACAGTGGTCACTCTTTCCAATTGGTGGTTCATACTCAATATTTTCAATATCCAACACATTATCTGTGAACACCAGATCAAGTAGTGATGGCTCGTCCCCACCCCTGGCTCTTGTTGGTTCCATTACATGTTGGTGTAGGAAATTCCCTTGTACGCAATCTAGGAATCTTGCCCCAAAGGAGTCCTCACCACTGTGTGGGTCAAGATTTATCCAATCTATCTCTTTATGATTAAAGTCTCCCATAATCAAAATCCTACATTTTTTCTCCCGCGCCATGTTAACAACTGAGTTTATGACTTCAATCGTACCTATATGACTTTCCTCATAAATTTCAAGCCTATTTTGGTTCCTTGGTGGGTTGTATACAACAGTTATTATAATGCTCTCTGACCCAGTATTTATGCGAGCAACAAGAAATTCCCTGAACTCACTTTCTATAGCCAAGTTTATTTCTTCAACTTGAATCCTCTCACTTATGAGCAGTGCTATCCCTCCACCAGTCCTCTCAGATCTTTCGACCCTTAGTATTCTGAAGCCCTTAGGAAAAACTGTGACACTGTTTATGTCCTCACTCAACTTAGTCTCTGTAATTGCTACTATATCTGCCTTACTGTTGTGAATCCTATCTTTTAATTCTACTGCCTTACCAGCTAATCCATCAGCATTTGTGTATAACAATCTTAATGAGGCCCCATCCCCTGATCTTCTGTCATTATCTTCTTTATCTCCCCTTTGTCTGGAAGTATTCCGTAACGAAAATTTTTCTTCTCTTCTTCATTTCTTTCATCATTTAACCTTCTTGCCTCTTGCAACAAGTTTTTGATCTTTCCCATCTCTTCCTGTGTTCTGTATCGTCTAATGAACACTTCTTTGCATTCTTGAAGGTCTTTTAGACTTTTTTTTCTCAACAATATTTCCCTACATGTCTCCCCTCTCTCAAAGGTTACTTTTGTTGGTCTCGGCTTTCCTTCCCTCGAATATTTACCTAGTTGGTGTATGTTTACAATATCCTCAGGACCACATACTACTCCAAGCTTTCTTATCAGGTCTACAACGTTAGCTTTATTTTCTTCAAGTCTCCCCTGCCATGTTGGCTCCTGGGATTCACTTATGCCTGAGATTACCACTGTCTTCTCCTTATCAAGTGCCTGTCTGATGAGTGGGTTTGCCCTTTCCATCACAACGTCTTTCATTTTTTCGATTACTGTCTCTTTATAGTCAACTGTTTGTATGTTTTCCAGTGCCACCACCTTTACAGCCTCTTTTACTGCCACATTCCCCTTTAGTGCATCAGCAAAGGACGTTTTCATGGCATCATTTTCCATATTCAGCTCCTGGAACTCTTTTCTGAACTGTTCAATGTTTTCCTTAATCTGAACATTCCAAGCAGCAATCTCGTCTCTCTCAGAAGATAGCAGTGAACTAACATCTAATTCCTTTAGGTTGTCATTTAGCTGTTTGTTTTTATCTTCTTGTTTAGAAATTCTAGATTCTAGTTGACTCTTTTCCCCTTCCAGCTTCTTTATTCTTTTTTCTAGTTCCTTTCTCTCCTGCCCTTGTGCTTTATTTGCTTCCTCCAAAGATCTTATTTGTTCTCTGAGTGTTTCATTCTCTTTCATTTCTCCATCCATATTCCGAATTTTATCATCAAGGTTTGTAACCATTTCCTCTAACTTCTTGATTCTCTGTTTAAGTCCTCTGATGACTACCCCTTCTCCCGACCCATGGGTGGGAGAGGTTTGGGACAGAGATGGCTTCATTTTTATGTTCTCCCTCTCACAGAATATAGAAAGAAGACGAGAAAGAGGAAAAAAAAAGAAAAGAGAAAAACTTCTAATTTACCTTCACACAGAATTTTTATATCTCCATATAAGTGCTATTTAGTGACTCAGTTTGTCTCCTTTCTGGTAACACACATCTTAACTTAAAAACTTGACCATGGTAATTTAAGTATAAAAAGAAAAAGAAAAACAAAAGTCAGACCTGAAGGAAAAATTCGAATTTGTGTTCGAGGTGGCACCCACCTGTGTGTGTGTGTGTGTGTGTGTGTGTGTGTGTGTGTGTGTGTGTGTGTGTGTGTGTGTGTGTGTGTGTGTGTGTGTGTGTGTGTGTGTGTGTGTGTGTGTGTGTGTGTGTGTGTGTGTGTGTGTGTGTGTGTGTGTGTGTGTGTGTGTGTGTGTGTGTGTGTGTGTGTGTGTGTGTGTGTGTGTGTGTGTGTGTGTGTGTGTGTGTGTGTGTGTGTGTGTGTGTGTGTGTGTGTGTGTGTGTGTGTGTGTGTGTGTGTGTGTGTGTGTGTGTGTGTGTGTGTGGTGTGTGTGTGTGTGTGTGTGTGTGTGTGTGTGTGTGTGTGTGTGGTGTGTGTGTGTGTGTGTGTGTGTGTGTGTGTGTGTGTGTGTGTGTGTGTGTGTGTGTGTGTGTGTGTGTGTGTGTGTGTGTGTGTGTGTGTGTGTGTGTGTGTGTGTGTGTGTGTGTGTGTGTGTGTGTGTGTGTGTGTGTGTGTGTGTGTGTGTGTGTGTGTGTGTGTGTGTGTGTGTGTGTGTGTGTGTGTGTGTGTGTGTGTGTGTGTGTGTGTGTGTGTGTGTGTGTGTGTGTGTGTGTGTGTGTGTGTGTGTGTGTGTGTGTGTGTGTGTGTGTGTGTGTGTGTGTGTGTGTGTGTGTGTGTGTGTGTGTGTGTGTGTGTGTGTGTGTGTGTGTGTGTGTGTGTGTGTGTGTGTGTGTGTGTGTGTGTGTGTGTGTGTGTGTGTGTGTGTGTGTGTGTGTGTGTGTGTGTGTGTGTGTGTGTGTGTGTGTGTGTGTGTGTGTGTGTGTGTGTGTGTGTGTGTGTGTGTGTGTGTGTGTGTGTGTGTGTGTGTGTGTGTGTGTGTGTGTGTGTGTGTGTGTGTGTGTGTGTGTGTGTGTGTGTGTGTGTGTGTGTGTGTGTGTGTGTGTGTGTGTGAAAAAAAATCCATGACAGAAGTTCAAATAAAATATATAGAGTAACCAGAGCATAAGCCACCAAATTTCAATTCCAATAAAAAATATCCCATATACATCCGTATCATATCATGCCTGGACAGTGAAAGAAGGACTAGCATAGTCAGCAGGTAAAAATATTGGTTACTTACTGCAAATGACTCAGCATTGCTCGTAAGGGGTAAAGCATTCCTAAAGCCATATGGAGCTGCACAATCTTTGCAAGGGTGCACTAATCTGAGGAAAAAAGAAACTCTTGCTTCAAAACAAAGAATTCATTTCTTCTTATTTATATACAGTGTTATTCTTTTTTATTTCACCATTAAATCAGAATAATCTTATCAACAAATTCTGCAATTATTTTCGATGGACTATATGTCAAGAATATATCGTAAGAGGCAAAAGAGACACAACCTCCTTACATAAACTCCTTACTTACTACCAATGAAAGTTAATCATAATAAAAATATAGTTTCATAATATGCCCAAATAAATCTTTCAATTAAAAAACTAATACAACAGGCAAAGACTTTTAAATAAAATACATAATAACCGTACCTCTCTGGAACAGTACTAACGTAGGGCATGACAACTTTATCAACGAACGACCCAAATCCCAGTCGGAAGTTCTTCGTAATCTTCTGCATCTCTAGCGCCAAAAGTGTTCCAAGCTTTGAAAGACTCTCTTTATCATCTTCCATGGACTTGGAGAGATCCATGAGGTAATACAAATCAACTGGATAATCTTCAGCTTGTCTGAAAGTTACCTGCATACTGTACGCTTCCTCTGTGGGAAAAATACTTTACTGTATTCACCTTTACATAACATTTAAAGTAGGTTGACATAGTCTATCCTTAAAAAATATATCTGTGCAATAATTAGTTCAGATAGGGAAAAATCATGATAAAACTTCATATATAGAGGGTCCCCATTCAACGTCAGTGTTCTGTTCCTGACAGCAGACTTAAAGCAGATTTCGACTTAAGTCAGAGAGGACCTAATTTGAACCTAGGTCCCCCAACCAATTTTAAAAATAAATCATCTAAATCATGTGAAAATAATCTAAGTTCCTAATCTATGAAAATAAAATTGTAAAACTAAGCTTAACCGTACTGCTTACCTTTACTTGAGTACTATAAATTATATCAATAGTAAAATTACACTACAGTACAGTATATTATAGCTTACCTTTACTCGCGTGGTCAGCTTGCACACTGGAACGGGTGTTGTAAGGGAAGGAGATAGACTGGCTTATTAGGAGGTGGAAGCTGGAGAGGCAGGTGCTGAGGATACTGGGGGAGGTGAGAGTCTATGAGGCAAAACAATATACAGCAGATGATGAAGATACTGGGGCAGGTGAGTCTATTGAAGTGGAGGCACCTGAGGTAGAGGGTACAGGATCTGTTGGTGGGGATTCTACCTTCACGAAGAATTGGACAAGGTTAGTCTGGAAGGATGCCCTCTTCTTCTCCTCTATATTTCCTTAAAATGCAGGGTATCATTGATCCCTCTCTCTACCTTAGTGTACCTGGCAACATTGGGGTCCTGAGCCTCGAACTCTGCCAACAATTCCTCTGCCAGGGCAAACGTTTCTAATAATTATCTGGTTGTGAATCTCTTGGGCTCTAGGCTTGGTAGTTCTTTCTCCTCTTCAATCATCAACTTCTCCAGTTGAATGAGGTCTTCAGTAGATAATTCCTCGCCATGAGATTCCAGGAGCTCTTTTACATCCTCAGCCTCCACCTCCAACTTGAGCTCCTTAATCTTGACAACAACTGCTGGCTAGTACAGTGGTAACGCGCTGGCTTCGCATTCACGAGGTCGAAAGATCGGTTCCCGTCCAAGACCGAGAGTTTAAGCTGTTTACTGGCAGGAACTGCTGTGGTTGGACACCACAGTGGGGGGTTGGGGCTTGCCCTGGCTGACGAATACCCATTGTATTGAAATGGAAATAAAGTTTTTATATATAGTTACAGCCTCAAATGTCTCCTGAAAACCTCAGTAGTAACTCACAATATAGGGACATGCTTCTTTCCATTCCCCATTCAAGTTCGTTTGCAACACTTTCTCCCAATCATCAGCAATATTCTTCACAGCATGAAGAATATTGTACGACTTCCAGAAGTCCTTGAGAGTCAGTTCTTGTCCTTCTCAGTGGCTCTGAGAGCACTAGCGATTGTTCTTCGGAGGTAATAGGCCTTGAAAGAGGCAATGGCTCCCAGATCCATTGGCTGTAACAGGGAAGTGGTATTAGGTGGAAGATAAACCACCTTTACATTTGGATGAAAGTCATCCAATGGGCAAGGTGACCAGGGGCATTGTCCAGGATTAGCAACACCTTAAAGGGCAGACCTTTGGAAGAACAGTACCTCTCCACTTCAGGCACAAAATGGTTGCTGAACCAGTCCTTAAATATTTCAAGGGTTATCCAAGCCTTCTTGTTTGACTTCCAGGTGACTGGCAGTTGACCCTTCCAGACGCCCTTGAGTGCCCTTAGGTTTTCTGACAAATAAACCAACAAGGGCTTCAATATTACAGTTTCCAGAAGCATCAGGCCCTAAAAGTAATGTCAGTCTCTTCTTGTTGACTTTATGGACTGGTGCTGTCTTCTTCTCCTTGGCTATCTATATACGACTAGGAATACGCTTCCAAAAGAAGCCAGTCTCATCCACGTTAAATACCTGTTCGGCACGGTAACCCCCCCTCCGTTATTATCTCAGGCAAAGCAATAGGATGCATATTTGCTGCTTCCTATTCACCACTAGCTGCTTCATCATGTACTCTTAAGATATTAGCACGAGTCTTAAAACGATTACACCAATCCCTACTAGCAACAAACTCTTCACCAGCATTACCTTCCCCCTTTTATCTTTTCAAGGCTTCGAACAATATTTTAGCCTTTTCCGGTATTAACACTTAAGGCTTACTGGGATACGTCGTCGATTTTGGTCTTCAAGCTAAAGCATTAGCAATCTCTCCATCTTGACCAAAAGGTGACTATGCTGCCTAATGATCACAATGAACATCACAGGAGTCGAACCTTTCATGTGGTCACGGATGCTATCTTTGTCTTTGATGATCGAGGCCACAGTCGTACGGGCTATTTCAATTTTGACCGATGTTCGTAGAAGATTCTCCCTTTTCAGCACGGTATACTATTTCAATTTTAATTTCCATGGTAATGGCTTTTCTTTTCTTCATAGCACTGCCATCAGAACTATCACTAACACACTTGGGAGACATAGTACTGTCAATAAGAAGCTAACACAACAAGAGAGAAGAAAACACGAGGCACAATGTGGTTCTTCTTCCTCTTCAAAAGCTGCGTGACGCCGCATTCTTACACGACACTCAACAAACTATTCAAATACAATCGTATTTACGCATATGTGTTTTGGTATTTTTTATTTTAAATTCAATATAATCCATAAATATAACCAAATATATAAACAAATAAATAATAAAGCCTTTAACTTGATAAATACAAATACAGCTGTGCTGCTAGCTGTGTATTCATGTCTATTTTGAATAAAATCATATTTACGGCTTTTTTTTTTTATTCAATATAATCATTCAATATAACCATATACATAAACAAATAAATAAATAAAGCCATCAACTTGATAAATATGAAAATAGCTGAGCAGCTAACTGTGTATTCGTCCGCACACTCACAAACTGTTCAGACACGTGGTTTGAATTTACCGAACAGCCTGATAGGTCGAAAAATTAATTTATTAATAATTTATTAAATCATTTATTAGCTTCTAAAATAAAGGTGAAACAACGTACTCAGAACAACACTATACGAGGACTCCCTGTATACAGTAGAGGAAAAATTATGTAAATAAAAATCCAGAAAAGTGATTCTATTTGGCATCATTTCAAAATTTAATTCATATCAAGAACTGAAATCAAGTCTTATTGCCTAAGTATAAACACTCCAGGTGATAATATATGAGGTGCCTAGTAGTTCTACGACCTCTTCTGGTGCATAGCACAGTATGATAGTAAGCATCTCATTTAATTGTTGGGAAAGCAATTATGCTGGGTAATTTTGTCACTAGCATGTATATGACAATGTACAGAAAATATATCAATGATTTCTTGTATAACACATTATTTCCGGCCTTATACTTTTGACAGTTAATACCGAAGTATGCACAACCTTTCAAAAACTAAAACAAGAAAAGACATCATTTAAAAAAAAGAAAAAGATTAGAGTAAAATTTATTAAAATATAAACCAAGCCTGAGTTATGCACTCGAATGTAAAAATAAAGAAAAAAATATTTGATACTATACTTACGAACTCTGAGTTTCATTTCAACACGCTGGGGTTTAATCTGAACAACAGGCTCTCCAGTTTCCGTTAATGAAAGTCCACCTTCTCCCGTTCCAGCTAAAACACCCGCTGCTGTAAGTTCATCATCGATGATAGCCTCAAAATAATTGCCTGGTTCATAAATATTAGCATCAGCACCACAAGCAGCTCTCCACTTGGAAGCGACTTCGTCAGTTCGTTTAATACACCTTGAAAGCTCTTTGCCATTTTCATCAGTAAAATTCTGAAAGGTTGAACAAATAAAAAATCACAGCCTCTTATTCCTGGGATGACAAAGAAGGACTATACAAATATAAAAAATAATCCTTTAATACAATTTCTATAAAATAAATGTCAGGCATGGCAAAGACTTTGGCAATACCTTCAACCTTTTAAAGCATGTAAAGTTATTCTCCTGAAAAAACTGCTTAGGCAAATAATAATGCACAAAATATATAATTACTGTATATATCAATCTTGTTAATCAAATTTGTCTAATGACTACAAAAAGAAATTTCTGGGTGGATTTAAGAAGTATGCCTAAACAGATCAAAATATAATACTGTGATATCACAATGAGAAAAAAAAAGAAACAATGTTAAAAAGCGACTTACTCCTGGTTTTCCACACCACATACAATTGGGTGTTTGAATACATCCTGAGCAGGAGACCATATTACGGCATTCCTGTGATGCACAACTCAGGCTAGCCAATAACGTCAGTAAAAATAATATAAGATGATGCATTTTCAATAATTTTAAATGAACCACTCCTGTAAAATATAAAATACAATTTTAAGTACGAATTGTCTATGTTATTATACCATATTCAATATCAATAAATAATCATAAATACTAAAGCAAAATCATATAATGACACCTCTCTTTCAAAAGCTAACTTCACAAGACTAATATATTGCTTACTTCCTGGTACTGTATGTAGGACAGTTTTTAGCAGGTTTGTAGAGAATCAGTTTCCATGTAGCAAAATTAGATTATTATTGGATCATCTTTTTACTCTTAAGAAAAAACACTTCCTTCGATACACAGAGTGTTGACAAAGAATATCGTGGTGACATTAAATAACCAGGGGAACAGGATACGCGAGACAGGAGGAGGTGGCAAAGGATATCAAGAATCAGCGACCCCATATAGAAATGGGTAAAAGCTATCACAAAAAAGAAGTATCAACTTACCACTCTGAAGCTTATAATCACAGAGTCACATCATCTTGAATAGCATACACTGTTATTCATCAATTCACATATTCCTATTTAAATGCTGAAACTTACAAAACACATTTTCTAATAAGAAATTCCAAGAATGAAGAGAAGATACTACTTCGGCATCAACTTATTAGTTATGACCAAGGCAGGACGCCAGGTGACACACTGCCATCATATAAACTGACTCATCACAGACAGGATACAAGTGACAGTTGTCATTTTCATTAAAATAATATGAACCATGTAAAAATATCATTTATAAGTCATTAACTAATCAAGTATTGTACTGTATTATAATTACAATTCAAAGGAGAGTAGGTGATGGAATTGGTATTAAGGCTATATAGAGAAAGGAAATTTGTAGTGGTGATTGTAGTATAAACTGTAGTAGTAGTGTTGACAAGACAGAATTGTAATACAGTACATCTTCTTTTTGTTGTCTAGAAGAGAAAAATTAGCACCACTTTACTTACACCTAACGATCAAAAACTATAAAAAAGGCCTCATCTGAAGCAAAACTCTTTAATTTTTTTTTGGGGGGGGGGAAATTCTTTCTGTGCATTAAACTTTAAACCAAAATCTAAAAAAAAAAATCTGCTAAGTGGCAATTCAATGAATTACTTAATTCCATACGCTCTACACTGCACAACCACATCCTTCAATAGACCAAAAACTAGTATCCTTCTCTAGAAACAAATTAATTGAATTTACATGCCTTTCAAAGGGAAAAATAAAGCCAACCCACAAACAAACCAGCCCACGAACAGGTTTTGGGAATGGATTAAACTTGTGGGTTGGGGTTATATATATATATATATATATATATATATATATATATATATATATATATATATATATATATATATATATATATATATATATATATATATATATATATATATATATATATATATATATATATATATAGAGAGAGAGAGAGAGAGAGAGAGAGAGAGAGAGAGAGAGAGAGAGTGTGATTACCTAATTGTGTTTAAGGGAAAGAGCCCAAAGCTCGTATCTTCCGGTCTCGTGATCGGTTCCATTTTAGACTTAGTGATACTTATCATACCTGTCCTTAAAACTATGGATTGAGATAGCATTAACTACCTCCTCGCTTAGCCAATTCCAATTATCAACTACTCTTACACTGAAAAAGTATTTCCTTACATCCTGCAAACAAGTTTTCTTACGAAGCTTCAAACTATGACCTCTAGTTCTACAGCCAGCCATATCAAAATATCGATCCCTATCCACTCTATCATAACCATGAAGTAATTTAAAGACTGTCACCATATCCCCCTCAATCTTCTAGCTTCGAGTGATGGTAAGTCTAATTCCATCAGCCTCTCATCATAAGTGAGATTGCGTATTTCTGGCACCAGTTTCGTGGCATGTCTTTGAACTTTTTCAAGCTTAGCTATGTGCGTTTTCAAGTGTGGATTCCAAAAGGGGGCTGCATATTCGAGTTTTGGCCTCACATAGGTTACATAAATATTTCTGAACATTTCCTTGTCCATGTGCCTGAAGGCTACCCTTACATTTGATAAGAATGCATATGCTGCCCTTACTATGCCATTTATATATATTTCTGGAGACAAAGCCAGTATGTTTACTCCTAGATCTCTCTCATTTTCTGTCTCTTGATGTTGTACTCCAGCCACTGAGTAGTCAAGATTGGGCCTTCTTGCACTTGTACCCATTCTCATTACCTTACATTTTGAAGTATTGAATTTCATTAGCCACTTTTCTGACCACTCATGCAGATTATTTAGATCCTCCTGAAGTTCTCTACCATTGTTCTCGTTTTTTACTTTCTTCACAATCTTTGCATCATCTGCAAACATATTCATGAATGAATTTACAGACTCTGGTAGGTCATTTACATATACAAGGAACAAAAGTGGCCCTAAAACTGAACCCTGTGAAATTCCACTACTAACTCTTCTCCATTCAGACACTGAGTGTCTTACTCTAACCCTCTGTTCCCTTCCTTCTAAATAAATTTTTATCCATTCCAAAACATTTCCACCTATTCTAGCCATTGATTGCAGCTTCCTAATAAGTCTCCCATGTGGAATAATGTCAAACGCTTTCTGGAAGTCTAGGAATATGCAATCTGCCCAGCCCTCTCTTTCCTGTAAGATTTGGCTTACCTCATCATAAAATTCTAATAAGTTTGTTACTGTTGATCTACCTTCTCTGAAGCCATGTTGCCTCACTGACAAAAAGTTGAAGGATTCCAAGTGAAGAGAGATATGTTTCCTTAGTGTGTGTGTGTGTGTGTGTGTGTGTGTGTGTGTGTGTGTGTGTGTGTGTGTGTGTGTGTGTGTGTGTGTGTGTGTGTGTGTGTGTGAGATTACCTAATTGTGTTTACGGGAAAGAGCCCAGAGCTCGTATCTTCCCGTCTCCTAATCGGTTCCATTTTATACTTAGTGATACTTATCATACCTGTCCTTAAAACTATGGACTGAGATAGCATTAACTACCTCCTCGCTTAGCCAATTCCAATTATCAACTACTCTTACACTGAAAAAGTATTTCCTTACATCCTGCAAACAAGTTTTCTCACGAAGCTTCAAACTATGGCCTCTAGTTCTACAGCCAGCCATATCAAAATATCGATCCCTATCCACTCTATCATAACCATGAAGGAATTTCAAGACTGTCACCATATCCCCCCTCACTCTTCTAGCTTCCAGTGATGGTAAGTCTAATTCCCTCAGCCTCTCATCATAACTGAGATTGCGTATTTCTGGCACCAGTTTCGTGGCATGTCTTTGAACTTTTTCAAGCTTATCTATGTGCTTTTTCAAGTGCGGATTCCAAAAGGGGGCTGCATATTCCAGTTTTGGCCTCACATAGGTTACATAAATATTTCTGAACATTTCCTTGTCCATGTGCCTGAAGGCTACCCTTACATTTGATAAGAATGCATATGCTGCCCTTACTATGCCATTTATATGTATTTCTGGAGACAAATCTGCCAGTATGTTTACTCCTAGATCTCTCTCATTTTCTGTCTCTTGAAGTTGTACTCCAGCCACCGAGTAGTCAAGCTTGGGCCTTCTTGCACTTGTACCCATTCTCATTACCTTACAGTTTGAAGTATTGAATTTCATTAGCCACTTTTCTGACCACTCATGCAGATTATTTAGATCCTCCTGAAGTTCTCTACCATTGTTCTCGTTTTTTACTTTCTTCACAATCTTTGCATCATCTGCAAACATATTCATGAATGAATTTACAGACTCTGGTAGGTCATTTACATATACAAGGAACAAAAGTGGCCCTAAAACTGAACCCTGTGGAACTCCACTACTAACTCTTCTCCATTCAGACACTGAGTGTCTTACTCTAACCCTCTGTTCCATTCCTTCTAAGTAAGTTTTTATCCATTCCAAAACATTTCCACCTATTCTAGCTATTGATTGCAGCTTCCTAATAAGTCTCCCATGTGGAACAGTGTCAAACGCTTTCTGGAAGTCTAGGAATATGCAATCTGCCCAGCCTTCTCTTTCCTGTAAGATTTGGCTTACCTCATCATAAAATTCTAATAAGTTTGTTACTGTTGATCTACCTTCTCTGAAGCCATGTTGCCTCACTGACAAAATGTTGAAGGATTCCAAGTGAAGAGAGATATGTTTCCTTAGTAGTTTCTCCATAACTTTGCAAACTATGCTGGTCAAGGAAACTGGTCTATAGTTCAGAGCCATATCCCTCCTTCCCTTTTTGAAGATGGGTATCACATTTGCTTGTTTCCAGCATCTTGGAATCTCCCCCGACTCCAGTGACTCCTTAAATATGATACTCAGTGCCAATGATATTGTGTTTGCGCATTTTTTAAGCACATGAGAGGATATGTCATCAGGACCTGTAGCTTTATGAACATCTAAATCCATCAGTGCTTTGCATACCTCTGTGGCTGTAAGGTTGATGTTCTCTAATACCGGCCCTTGAGCTTCAATCACTGCAATCTGAGGGGGTGGGGTATTTTCTACTGTAAATACTGACAAACTCCTTGTTCAATTCTTTGCAGATCTCTTCATCCGTCTCAGTGATGCTTCCATCCGCTCTCTTTAGCCTTAAAACCTGTTCTTTTACCTTCAGTTTTCCTCTGATAAAGCTGTGGAAAAGCTTGGGATTTTCTTTAGCCTTCCTGGTGATGTCCCTCTCATAGTCTCTCTCTGCCTCTCTCCTTTTACTTAGGTAGTCATTTCTTGCTCTCTTGTAGGTTTGCCAGGCATTTATGTTTTTTCTCCTCCTATACCTTTTCCAGCATTTGTCTCTCCACTCCTTAGCTCTTTTACACCCATTATCGAACCATTTCTCTCTGGCATGAATTACACCTACTTTGGTGACAGGTATGCAGCAATCTACTATCTTCCCATATTTCTCACAAAAGATGTCATACATTTCTTGTACAGATTTGTTGTAAAATAAGGTTCTCCAGTCAATAACTGCAAAAAGCTCATTCATTTTGATGTAATCTCCTTTCGGATAGTTCCTCCTCATGTCCTCAGTGCCTCTACTCTCAGGCAGAATATCTTCAATGATATACTCCATCAACAACACACAGTGGTCACTCTTTCCAATTGGTGGTTCATACTCAATTTTTTCAATATCCAACACATTATCTGTGAACACTAGATCAAGTAGTGATGGCTCATCCCCACCTCTGGCCCTTGTTGGTTCCATTACATGTTGATGTAGGAAATTCCCTTGTACGCAATCTAGGAATCTTGCCCCGAATGAGTCCTCACCACTGTGTGGGTCAAGATTTATCCAATCTATCTCTTTATGATTAAAGTCTCCCATAATCAAAATCCTACATTTTTTTCCCGTGCCATGTTAACAACTGAGTTTATGACTTCAATACTACCTATATGACTTTCCTCATAAACTTCAAGCCTATTTTGGTTCCTTGGTGGGTTGTATACAACAGTTATTATAATGCTCTCTGACCCAGTATTTATGCGAGCAACAAGAAATTCCTTGAACTCACTTTCTATAGCCAAGTTTATTTCTTCAACTTGAATCCTTTCACCTATGAGCAGTGCTATCCCTCCACCAGTCCTCTCAGATCTTTCAACCCTTAGTATTCTGAAGCCCTTAGGAAAAACTGTGACACTGTTTATGTCCTCACTCAACTTAGTCTCTGTAATTGCTACTATATCTGCCTTACTGTTGTGAATCCTATCTTTTAATTCTACTGCCTTACCAGCTAATCCATCAGCAATTGTGTATAACAATCTTGATAAGGCCCCATCCCCTGATCTTCTGTCATTATCTTCTTTATCTCCCCTTTGTCTGGAAGAACTCTGTAACGAAAATTTTTCTTCTGTTCTTCATTTCTTTCATCATTTAACCTTCTTGCCTCTTGCAACAAGTTTTTGATCTTTCCCATCTCTTCCTGTGTTCTGTATCGTCTAATGAACACTTCTTTGAATTCTTGAAGGTCTTTTAGACTTCTTTTTCTCAACAATATTTCCCTACATGTTTCCCCTCT
Organism: Halocaridina rubra; assembly: GCA_037179515.1. NCBI lineage: Eukaryota > Metazoa > Arthropoda > Malacostraca > Decapoda > Atyidae > Halocaridina > Halocaridina rubra. The sequence goes on from JAXCGZ010023195.1 coordinate 21,533, forward strand.
CTCAAAGGTTACTTTTGTTGGTCTCGGCTTTCCTTCCCTCGAATATTTACCTAGTTGGTATATGTTTACAATATCCTCAGGAGCACAAACTACTCCAAGCTTTCTTATCAGGTCTACAACCCTAGCTTTATTTGTGTGTGATTACCTAATTGTGATTACCTAATTGTGTTTACGGGAAAGAGCCCAAAGCTCGTATCTTCCCGTCTCCTCATCGCTTCCATTTTAGACTTAGTGATACTTATCATACCTGTCCTTATAACTATGGATTGAGATAGCATTAACTACCTCCTCGCTTAGCCAATTCCAATTATCAACTACTCTTACACTGAAAAAGTATTTCCTTACATCCTGCAAACAAGTTTTCTTACGAAGCTTCAAACTATGACCTCTAGTTCTACAGCCAGCCATATCAAAATATCGATCCCTATCTACTCTATCATAACCATGAAGGAATTTCAAGACTGTCACCATATCCCCCCTCACTCTTCTAGCTTCCAGTGATGGTAAGTCTAATTCCCTCAGCCTCTCATCATAACTGAGATTGCGTATTTCTGGCACCAGTTTCGTGGCATGTCTTTGAACTTTTTCAAGCTTAGCTATGTGCTTTTTCAAGTGCAGATTCCAAAAGGGGGCTGCATATTCCAGTTTTGGCCTCACATAGGTTACATAAATATTTCTGAACATTTCCTTGTCCATGTGCCTGAAGGCTACCCTTACATTTGATAAGAATGCATATGCTGCCCTTACTATGCCATTTATATGTATTTCTGGAGACAAATCTGCCAGTATGTTTACTCCTAGATCTCTCTCATTTTCTGTCTCTTGAAGTTGTACTCCAGCCACCGAGTAGTCAAGCTTGGGCCTTCTTGCACTTGTACCCATTCTCATTACCTTACATTTTGAAGTATTGAATTTCATTAGCCACTTTTCTGACCACTCATGCAGATTATTTAGATCCTCCTAAAGTTCTCTACCATTGTTCTCGTTTTTTACTTTCTTCACAATCTTTGTATCATCTGCAAACATATTCATGAATGAATTTACAGACTCTGGTAGGTCATTTACATATACAAGGAACAAAAGTGGCCCTAAAACTGAACCCTGTGGAACTCCACTACTAACTCTTCTCCATTCAGACACTGAGTGTCTTACTCTAACCCTCTGTTCCATTCCTTCTAAGTAAGTTTTTATCCATTCCAAAACATTTCCACCTATTCTAGCTATTGATTGCAGCTTCCTAATAAGTCTCCCATGTGGAACAGTGTCAAACGCTTTCTGGAAGTCTAGGAATATGCAATCTGCCCAGCCCTCTCTTTCCTGTAAGATTTGGCTTACCTCATCATAAAATTCTAATAAGTTTGTTACTGTTGATCTACCTTCTCTGAAGCCATGTTGCCTCACTGACAAAATGTTGAAGGATTCCAAGTGAAGAGAGATATGTTTCCTTAGTAGTTTCTCCATAACTTTGCAAACTATGCTGGTCAAGGAAACTGGTCTATAGTTCAGAGCCGTATCCCTCCTTCCCTTTTTGAAGATAGGTATCAAATTTGCTTGTTTCCAGCATCTTGGAATCTCCCCCGACTCCAGTGACTTTTTAAACATGATACTTAGTGCCACTGATATTGTGTTTGCGCATTTTTTAAGCACATGAGGGGCTATGTCATCAGGACCTGTAGCTTTATGAACATCTAAATCCATCAGCGCTTTGCATACCTCTGTGGCTGTAAGGTTGATGTTCTCTAATACCGGCCCTTGAGCTTCTATCACTGCAATCTGAGGGGGTGGGGTATTTTCTACTGTAAATACTGACTGAAACTCCTTGTTCAATTCTTTGCAGATCTCTTCATCCGTCTCAGTGATGCTTCCATCCGCTCTCTTTAGCCTTAAAACCTGTTCTTTTACCTTCAGTTTTCCTTTGATAAAGCTGTGGAAAAGCTTGGGATTTTCTTTAGCCTTCCTGGTGATGTCCCTCTCATAGTCTCTCTCTGCCTCTCTCCTTTTACTTAGGTAGTCATTTCATGCTCTTTTGTAGGTTTGCCAGGCATTTATATTTTTTCTCCTCCTATACCTTTTCCAGCATTTGTCTCTCCACTCCTTAGCTCTTTTACACCCATTATCGAACCATTTCTATCTGGCATGAATTACATCTACTTTGGTGACAGGTATGCAGCAATCTACTATCTTCCCATATTTCTCACAAAAGATGTCATACATTTCTTGTACAGATTTGTTGTAAAATAAGGTTCTCCAGTCAATAACTGCAAAAAGCTCATTCATTTTGATGTAATCTCCTTTCCGATAGTTCCTCCTCATGTCCTCAGTGCCTCTACTCTCAGGAAGAATATCTTCAATGATATACTCCATCAACAACACACAGTGGTCACTCTTTCCAATTGGTGGTTCATACTCAATTTTTTCAATATCCAACACATTATCTGTGAACACTAGATCAAGTAGTGATGGCTCATTCCCACCCCTGGCCCTTGTTGGTTCCATTACATGTTGGTGTAGGAAATTCCCTTGTACGCAATCTAGGAATCTTGCCCCAAATGAGTCCTCACCACTGTGTGGGTCAAGATTTATCCAATCTATCTCTTTATGATTAAAGTCTCCCATAATCAAAATCCTACATTTTTTTTCCCGTGCCATGTTAACAACTGAGTTTATGACTTCAATAGTACCTATATGACTTTCCTCATAAACTTCAAGCCTATTTTGGTTCCTTGGTGGGTTGTATACAACAGTTATTATAATGCTCTCTGACCCAGTATTTATGCGAGCAACAAGAAATTCCTTGAACTCACTTTCTATAGCCAAGTTTATTTCTTCGACTTGAATCCTTTCACTTATGAGCAGTGCTATCCCTCCACCAGTCCTCTCAGATCTTTCAACCCTTAGTATTCTGAAACCCTTAGGAAAAACTGTGACACTGTTTATGTCCTCACTCAACTTGGTCTCTGTAATTGCTACTATATCTGCCTTATTGTTGTGAATCCTATCTTTTAATTCTACTGCCTTACCAGCTAATCCATCAGCATTTGTGTATAACAATCTTAATGAGGCCCCATCCCCTGATCTTCTGTCATTATCTTCTTTATCTCCCCTTTGTCTGGAAGAACTCTGTAATGAAAATTTTTCTTCTCTTCTTCATTTCTTTCATCATTTAACCTTCTTGCCTCTTGCAACAAGTTTTTGATCTTTCCCATCTCTTCCTGTGTTCTGTATTGTCTAATGAACACTTCTTTGAATTCTTGAAGGTCTTTTAGACTTTTCTTTCTCAACAATATTTCCCTACATGTTTCCCCTCTCTCAAAGGTTACTTTTGTTGGTCTCGGCTTTCCTTCCCTCGAATATTTACCTAGTTGGTGTATGTTTACAATATCCTCAGGATCACATACTACTCCAAGCTTTCTTATCAGGTCTACAACCCTAGCTTTATTTTCTTCGTCTCCCCTGCCATGTTGGCTCCTGGGACTCGCTTATGCCTGAGATTACCACTGTCTTCTCCTTATCAAGTGCCTGTCTGATGAGCGGGTTTGCCCTTTCCATCACAACTTCTTTCATTTTTTCGATTACTGTCTCTTTATAGTCAACTGTTTGTATGTTTTCCAGTGCCACCACCTTTACAGCCTCTTTTACTGCCACATTCCCCTTTAGTGCATCAGCAAAGGAAGTTTTCATGGCATCATTTCCATATTCAGCTCCTGGAACTCTTTTCTGAACTGTTCAATGTTTTCCTTAATCTGGATATTCCAAGCAGCAATCTCGTCTCTCTCAGAAGAGAGCAGTGAACTAACATCTAATTCCTTTAGGTTGTCATTCAGCTGTTTGTTTTTATCTTCTTGTTTAGAAAGTCTAGATTCTAGTTGACTCTTTTCCCCTTCCAGCTTCTTTATTCTTTTTTCTAGTTCCTTTCTCTCCTGCCCTTGTGCTTTATTTGCTTCCTCCAAAGATCTTATTTGCTCTCTGAGTGTTTCATTCTCTTTCATTTCTCCATCCATATTCTGAATTTTATCATCAAGGCTTATAACCATTTCCTGGGTGTGTGTGGGTGGGTGTGTGTGTGTGTGTGTGTGTGTGTGTGTGTGTGTGTGTGTGTGTGTGTGTGTGTGTGTGTGTGTGTGAGTGTGTGTGTGTGTGTGTGTGTGTGTGTGTGTGTGTGATTACCTAATTGTGTTTACGGGAAAGAGCCCAAAGCTCGTATCTTCCCATCTCCTGATCGGTTCCATTTTATACTTAGTGATACTTATCATACCTGTCCTTAAAACTATGGATTGAGATAGCATTAACTACCTCCTCGCTTAGCCAATTCCAATTATCAACTACTCTTACACTGAAAAAGTATTTCCTTACATCCTGCAAACAAGTTTTCTTACCAAGCTTCAAACTATGACCTCTAGTTCTACAGCCAGCCATATCAAAATATCGATCCCTATCCACTCTATCATAACCATGAAGGAATTTAAAGACTGTCACCATATCCCCCCTCACTCTTCTAGCTTCCAGTGATGGTAAGTCTAATTCCCTCAGCCTCTCATCATAACCGAGATTGCGTATTTCTGGCACCAGTTTCGTGGCATGTCTTTGAACTTTTTCAAGCTTAGCTATGTGCTTTTTCAAGTGCGGATTCCAAAAGGGGGCTGCATATTCCAGTTTTGGCCTCACATAGGTTACATAAATATTTCTGAACATTTCCTTGTCCATGTGCCTGAAGGCTACCCTTACATTTGATAAGAATGCATATGCTGTCCTTACTATGCCATTTATATGTATTTCTGGAGACAAGTCTGCCAGTATGTTTACTCCTAGATCTCTCTCATTTTCTGTCTCTTGAAGTTGTACTCCAGCCACCGAGTAGTCAAGCTTGGGCCTTCTTGCACTTGTACCCATTCTCATTACCTTACAGTTTGAAGTATTGAATTTCATTAGCCACTTTTCTGACCACTCATGCAGATTATTTAGATCCTCCTGAAGTTCTCTACCATTGTTCTCGTTTTTTACTTTCTTCACAATCTTGCATCATCTGCAAACATATTCATGAATGAATTTACAGACTCTGGTAGGTCATTTACATATACAAGGAACAAAAGTGACCCTAAAACTGAACCCTGTGGAACTCCACTACTAACTCTTCTCCATTCAGACACTGAGTGTCTTACTCTAACCCTCTGTTCCCTTCCTTCTAAGTAAGTGTGTGATTACCTAATTGTGATTACCTAATTGTGTTTACGGGAAAGAGCCCAAAGCTCGTATCTTCCCATCTCCTGATCGGTTCCATTTTATACTTAGTGATACTTATCATACCTGTCCTTAAAACTATGGATTGAGATAGCATTAACTACCTCCTCGCTTAGCCAATTCCAATTATCAACTACTCTTACACTGAAAAAGTATTTCCTTACATCCTGCAAACAAGTTTTCTTACGAAGCTTCAAACTATGACCTCTAGTTCTACAGCCAGCCATATCAAAATATCGATCCCTATCCACTCTATCATAACCATGAAGGAATTTAAAGACTGTCACCATATCCCCCCTCACTCTTCTAGCTTCCAGTGATGGTAAGTCTAATTCCCTCAGCCTCTCATCATAACTGAGATTGCGTATTTCTGGCACCAGTTTCGTGGCATGTCTTTGAACTTTTTCAAGCTTAGCTATGTGCTTTTTCAAGTGCGGATTCCAAAAGGGGGCTGCATATTCGAGTTTTGGCCTCACATAGGTTACATAAATATTTCTGAACATTTCCTTGTCCATGTGCCTGAAGGCTACCCTTACATTTGATAAGAATGCATATGCTGTCCTTACTATGCCATTTATATGTATTTCTGGAGACAAGTCTGCCAGTATGTTTACTCCTAGATCTCTCTCATTTTCTGTCTCTTGAAGTTGTACTCCAGCCACCGAGTAGTCAAGCTTGGGCCTTCTTGCACTTGTACCCATTCTCATTACCTTACAGTTTGAAGTATTGAATTTCATTAGCCACTTTTCTGACCACTCATGCAGATTATTTAGATCCTCCTGAAGTTCTCTACCATTGTTCTCGTTTTTTACTTTCTTCACAATCTTGCATCATCTGCAAACATATTCATGAATGAATTTACAGACTCTGGTAGGTCATTTACATATACAAGGAACAAAAGTGGCCCTAAAACTGAACCCTGTGGAACTCCACTACTAACTCTTCTCCATTCAGACACTGAGTGTCTTACTCTAACCCTCTGTTCCCTTCCTTCTAAGTAAGTGTGTGATTACCTAATTGTGATTACCTAATTGTGTTTACGGGAAAGAGCCCAAAGCTCGTATCTTCCCATCTCCTGATCGGTTCCATTTTATACTTAGTGATACTTATCATACCTGTCCTTAAAACTATGGATTGAGATAGCATTAACTACCTCCTCGCTTAGCCAATTCCAATTATCAACTACTCTTACACTGAAAAAGTATTTCCTTACATCCTGCAAACAAGTTTTCTTACGAAGCTTCAAACTATGACCTCTAGTTCTACAGCCAGCCATATCAAAATATCGATCCCTATCCACTCTATCATAACCATGAAGAAATTTAAAGACTGTCACCATATCCCCCCTCACTCTTCTAGCTTCCAGTGATGGTAAGTCTAATTCCCTCAGCCTCTCATCATAACTGAGATTGCGTATTTCTGGCACCAGTTTCGTGGCATGTCTTTGAACTTTTTCAAGCTTAGCTATGTGCTTTTTCAAGTGCGGATTCCAAAAGGGGGCTGCATATTCGAGTTTTGGCCTCACATAGGTTACATAAATATTTCTGAACATTTCCTTGTCCATGTGCCTGAAGGCTACCCTTACATTTGATAAGAATGCATATGCTGTCCTTACTATGCCATTTATATGTATTTCTGGAGACAGGTCTGCCAGTATGTTTACTCCTAGATCTCTCTCATTTTCTGTCTCTTGAAGTTGTACTCCAGCCACCGAGTAGTCAAGCTTGGGCCTTCTTGCACTTGTACCCATTCTCATTACCTTACAGTTTGAAGTATTGAATTTCATTAGCCACTTTTCTGACCACTCATGCAGATTATTTAGATCCTCCTGAAGTTCTCTACCATTGTTCTCGTTTTTTACTTTCTTCACAATCTTGCATCATCTGCAAACATATTCATTAATGAATTTACAGACTCTGGTAGGTCATTTACATATACAAGGAACAAAAGTGGCCCTAAAACTGAACCCTGTGGAACTCCACTACTAACTCTTCTCCATTCAGACACTGAGTGTCTTACTCTAACCCTCTGTTCCCTTCCTTCTAAGTAAGTGTGTGATTACCTAATTGTGATTACCTAATTGTGTTTACGGGAAAGAGCCCAAAGCTCGTATTTTCCCGTCTCCTGATCGGTTCCATTTTTAGACTCAGTGATACTTATCGTACCTGTCCTTAAAACTATGGATTGAGATAGCATTAACTACCTCCTCGCTTAGCCAATTCCAATTATCAACTACTCTTACACTGAAAAAGTATTTCCTTACATCCTGCAAACAAGTTTTCTTACGAAGCTTCAAATTATGACCTCTAGTTCTAGAGCCAGCCATATCGAAATATCGATCCCTATCCACTCTATCATAACCATGAAGGAATTTAAAGACTGTCACCATATCCCCCCTTACTCTTCTAGCTTCGAGTGATGGCAAGTCTAATTCCCTCAGCCTCTCATCATAACCGAGATTGCGTATTTCTGGCACCAGTTTCGTGGCATGTCTTTGAACTTTTTCAAGCTTAGCTATGTGCTTTTTCAAGTGCGGATTCCAAAAGGGGGCTGCATATTCGAGTTTTGGCCTCACATAGGTTACATAAATATTTCTGAATATTTCCTTGTCCATGTGCCTGAAGGCTACCCTTACATTTGATAAGAATGCATATGCTGCCCTTACTACGCCATTTATATGTATTTCTGGAGACAAGTCTGCCAGTATGTTTACTCCTAGATCTCTCTCATTTTCTGTCTCTTGAAGTTGTACTCCAGCCACCGAGTAGTCAAGCTTGGGCCTTCTTGCACTTGTACCCATTCTCATTACCTTACATTTTGAGGTATTGAATTTCATTAGCCACTTTTCTGACCATTCATGCAGATTATTTAGATCCTCCTGAAGTTCTCTACCATTGTTCTCGTTTTTTACTTTCTTCACAATCTTTGCATCATCTGCAAACATATTCATGAATGAATTTACAGACTCTGGTAGGTCATTTACATATACAAGGAACAAAAGTGGCCCTAAAACTGAACCCTGTGGAACTCCACTACTAACTCTTCTCCATTCAGACACTGAGTGTCTTACTCTAACCCTCTGTTCCCTTCCTTCTAAGTAAGTTTTTATCCATTCCAAGACATTTCCACCTATTCTAGCCATTGATTGCAGCTTCCTAATAAGTCTCCCATGTGGAACAGTGTCAAACGCTTTCTGGAAGTCCAGGAATATGCAATCTGCCCAGCCCTCTCTTTCCTGTAAGATTTGGCTTACCTCATCATAAAATTCTAATAAGTTTGTTACTGTTGATCTTCCTTCTCTGAAGCCATGTTGCCTCACTGACAAAAAGTTGAAGGATTCCAAGTGAAGAGAGATATGTTTCCTTAGTAGTTTCTCCATAACTTTGCAAACTATGCTGGTCAAGGAAACTGGTCTATAGTTCAGAGCCGTATCCCTCCTTCCCTTTTTGAAGATAGGTATCACATTTGCTTGTTTCCAGCATCTTGGAATCTCCCCCGACTCCAGTGACTCCTTAAATATGATACTTAGTGCCACTGATATTGTGTTTGCGCATTTTTTAAGCACATGAGGGGATATGTCATCAGGACCTGTAGCTTTATGAACATCTAAATCACTCAGCACTTTGTATACCTCTGTGGCTGTAAGGTTGATGTTCTCTAATACCGGCCCTTGAGCTTCTATCACTGCAATCTGAGGGGGTGGGGTATTTTCTACTGTAAATACTGACTGAAATTCCTTGTTCAATTCTTTGCAGATCTCTTCGTCTGTCTCAGTGATGCTTCCATCCGCTCTCTTTAGCCTTAAAACCTGTTCTTTTACCTTCAGTTTTCCTCTGATAAAGCTGTGGAAAAGCTTGGGATTTTCTTTAGCCTTCCTGGTGATGTCCCTCTCATAATCTCTCTCTGCCTCTCTCCTTTTACTTAGGTAGTCATTTCTTGCTCTTTTGTAGGTTTGCCAGGCATTTATGTTTTTTCTCCTCCTATACCTTTTCCAGCATTTGTCTCTCCACTCCTTAGCTCTTTTACACCCATTATCGAACCATTTCTCTCTGGCATGAATTACACCTACTTTGGTGACAGGTATGCAGCAATCTACTATCTTCCCATATTTCTCACAAAAGATGTCATACATTTCTTGTACAGATTTGTTGTAATATAAGGTTCTCCAGTCAATAACTGCAAAAAGCTCATTCATTTTGATGTAATCTCCTTTCCGATAGTTCCTCCTCATGTCCTCAGTGCCTCTACTCTCAGGAAGAATGTCTTCAATGATATACTCCATCAACAACACAGTGGTCACTCTTTCCAATTGGTGGTTCATACTCAATATTTTCAATATCCAACACATTATCTGTGAACACTAGATCAAGTAGTGATGGCTCATCCCCACCCCTGGCTCTTGTTGGTTCCATTACATGTTGGTGTAGGAAATTCCCTTGTACGCAATCTAGGAATCTTGCCCCAAATGAGTCCTCACCACTGTGTGGGTCAAGATTTATCCAATCTATCTCTTTATGATTAAAGTCTCCCATAATCAAAATCCTACATTTTTCTCCCGTGCCATGTTAACAACTGAGTTTATGACTTCAATAGTACCTATATGACTTTCCTCATAAATTTCAAGCCTATTTTGGTTCCTTGGTGGGTTGTATACAACAGTTATTATAATGCTCTCTGACCCAGTATTTATACGAGCAACAAGAAATTCCTTGAACTCACTTTCTATAGCCAAGTTTATTTCTTCAACTTGAATCCTCTCACTTATGAGCAGTGCTATCCCTCCACCAGTCCTCTCAGATCTTTCGACCCTTAGTATTCTGAAGCCCTTAGGAAAAACTGTGACACTGTTTATGTCCTCACTCAACTTAGTCTCTGTAATTGCTACTATATCTGCCTTACTGTTGTGGATCCTATCTTTTAATTCTACTGCCTTACCAGCTAATCCATCAGCATTTGTGTATAACAATCTTAATGAGGCCCCATCCCCTGATCTTCTGTCATTATCTTCTTTATCTTCCCTTTGTCTGGAAGTATTCTGTAACGAAAATTTTTCTTCTCTTCATTTCTTTCATCATTTAACCTTCTTGCCTCTTGCAACAAGTTTTTGATCTTTCCCATCTCTTCCTGTGTTCTGTATCGTCTAATGAACACTTCTTTGCATTCTTGAAGGTCTTTTAGACTTTTTTTTCTCAACAATATTTCCCTACATGTTTCCCCTCTCTCAAAGGTTACTTTTGTTGGTCTCGGCTTTCCTTCCCTCGAATATTTACCTAGTTGGTGTATGTTTACAATATCCTCAGGACCACATACTACTCCAAGCTTTCTTATCAGGTCTACAACGCTAGCTTTATTTTCTTCAAGAGTCCCCTGCCATGTTGGCTCCTGGGATGCACTTATGCCTGAGATTACCACTGTCTTCTCCTTATCAAGTGCCTGTCTGATGAGTGGGTTTGCCCTTTCCATCACAACGTCTTTCATTTTTTCGATTACTGTCTCTTTATAGTCAACTTTTTGTATGTTTTCCAGTGCCACCACCTTTACAGCCTCTTTTACTGCCACATTCCCCTTTAGTGCATCAGCAAAGGACGTTTTCGTGGCATCATTTTCCATATTTAGCTCCTGGAACTCTTTTCTGAACTGTTCAATGTTTTCCTTAATCTGAACATTCCAAGCAGCAATCTCGTCTCTCTCAGAAGAGAGCAGTGAACTAACATCTAATTCCTTTAGGTTGTCATTTAGCTGTTTGTTTTTATCTTCTTGATTAGAAATTCTAGATTCTAGTTGACTCTTTTCCCCTTCCAGCTTCTTTATTCTTTTTTCTAGTTCCTTTCTCTCCTGCCCTTGTGCTTTATTTGCTTCCTCCAAAGATCTTATTTGCTCTCTGAGTGTTTCACTCTCTTTCATTTCTCCATCCATATTCCGAATTTTATCATCAAGGCTTATAACCATTTCCTCCAACTTCTTGATTCTCTGTTTAAGTCCCCTGATGACTACCCCTTCTCCCGACCCATGGGTGGGAGAGGTTTGGGACAGAGATGGCTTCATTTTTATGTTCTCCCTCTCACAGAATATAGAAAGAAGACGAGAAAGAGGAAAAAAAAGAAAAGAGAAAAACTTCTAATTTAACTTCACACAGAATTTGTATATCTCCATATAAGTGCTATTTAGTGACTCAGTTTGTCTCCTTTCTGGTAACACACATCTTAACTTAAAAACTTGACCATGGTAATTTAAGTATAAAAAGAAAAAGAAAAACAAAAGTCAAACCTGAAGGAAAATTCGAATTTGTGTTTGAGGTGGCACCCACCTGTTTCTGTTATATATTCTTCCTAACTGATAAACTGACTTGCTAACCAAGATATGTTATCACGGGATTAGACTTTACATTTAACTCAATATATATACAAAATAACAAAATAGTAAAAGAGAAAGCTAAAAGAAAAGCAAAAAAAATGAAGAAAATAAGACTGCTGTACTACTTGGCAACTTAACTCAGTACTGTTGACAGGTGGGTATTTGGTAATTTTTTTTTCTTTTATTATTCAATTTTTTCGTGTATCAAACTAACTATCTAGTTAATATAAATGGGAAGGATACGGATTTTAACAATATATAGAACCACAGGATCAGGTAAACGGCTTAAGAGCTTTCCCCAGTTTACACAAAAAATTAGGTAATGTGATGTGATGGCTCCACCTCTGGCAACTCTTCTAGATTTCCCTCAAGGCAGAACTGGACGGCAGCTTCTCTCTCTTCTTCACGAAAAAGTTCTCAATTTTTTTTCCTTTTATATGAACAGTCTCGTCTTACAACAAATATAAGTTTTTGTACTCACAATACTCTGCAGGATTTCAGATTTATGGAAATTATGGTAAAGTTTTCCACTAAGCACTTAGTCAAACAGTTAAAAATTTAAGAGGATAAATAACACGAACAATTAAAACAGCATTTTGCAAATGTATGTGAAACAGTAAGTGGTACCCCCCAAGTGATGCCTCCCATTTAGAAAGCAATGACTGTGCAAAGCACGACCAGCCTATACAAGAGCAGCTTAATATATTTTCTATTATATTATTATAACATCTTTTCCTGAGAAAGTAGGGTTATACCATTAAACAAACAAACAAACATTTATTTCCATTTTGTACAATGGTTATTCAACATTAATAGTAACTTATAAGTAGACATGTAATTAAACTAATAAATACGAGGGTAATACATATAGTTAAATTAAATGTAGCATTCATAGAAAATAATAATGCTGTAATAAAAATGTTAACAGTAATGTTAATAATAAAGTAGTAAGTATGCCACTAGATACAGGATCGTTATTAACAGCATCATTTCCATATTTGTTTTCCTTACAATGAGAATAATTAGTTCTTAATGAGCAGCAACTATTTGTCCAAAAGAAAACTATATAGTTTGCCTTTGAGAGCTGTGAAGGAGGATGCATTTTTAAGATGCTCTGGAATATTATTCCAGAGTGTTGGCCCATTGATAGTGATCATCTTTGAACCTGCTTCTGTGTATGTTCTGAGAATAAAGAGCTCACTGCTCTGTCTTGTGTTGGTTCCCCTTATATCCCTGATTGTTTTTAAATCAAATAGCCAGCTAGGATAATGATGGTCCAATATTTTGAATACAAAAACATAAATAGCATAAGCGACCTTGTTTTCTGCCCGCAGCCACCCAAGTTTATATATGTGGTCATATTTTCTTATTCCTCCCAGGGCAACTCGAGCTGCAAAATTAATAAGCTTCTGTATTCTGTTTATCTGAGTCTTAGTGGTAGCTCCCCAAACAGTTGTGCAGTAATTAATGTGACTTAGGGCTAGAGATTCAACAACAGTTATTCGAGTGGTAGTCTCAAAATTGTCTTTTATACGTGATAAGTACATTAATGTTCCCGTAACCTTTTTGCATACTTTATCTATGTGGGAATCAAACAACATGTGGTTATCAAAGTGAATTCCTAGGTTTTTGACTGTTTTGCTAGGTGTGATAATATTGTCGCAAAAAAATGATGCTATTATGGTTTAAAAAAAAAAAAAATGATCTAAAGAGGAAATGCTATTAATGTACACTACACTATGCCCCTACATTATCAATGGTTGAAACCAATCAACGTCATAAGTACATTACCTCTATATTATTAGCATGTGTAGTTAAACTTTACAAAGGGAAAGGAGATAAGTATGAGTGTAGTAGTTTTAGAAGAATTAGTTTGTTGAGTGTAGTTGGAAAGACACATGGAAGTGTGTTAATCGAGAGAATTAGGAAAGGACCTGAGAAATTGATTGGGGAAGAACATTGTGGGTTCAGGAGAGGAATAGGATGTGAGGATGGTGTTTGTGGTAAGACAGGAGTGTAAGAAGTTCTTGGAGAAAGGTAAAGACACTTGTTGGGCTTTTATGGACTTAGAGAAAGCATATGACAGGGTAGATAGAGAGGGGTTGTAGAGTGTGCTGCTACTGTATGGAATAAGTGGAAGTTTGTTGAATGAGGTGAAGAGTTTTTACATGAATAGTAGAGCATGTCTGAGGGTTGGGAATGGTATGAGTGACTGATTTGAGGTGACTGTAGGTTACGTAAAGGTTGTGTAATTTCGCCATGATTATCTAATGTGTATATGGATATCGTGGTAAGAGAAGTAAATGAGAGAGTATTAGACAGAGGCTTGGAACTAGTGGGTGAGGATGGAAGGTTGTGAAAAATGAATCATTTACTATTTCCGGATGATACCATATTGGTGGCTGATACTGAAAATTAACGGAATCATTTAGTGGCTGAGTTTGTTAGTGTGTGTGAAAGAAGGAAGTTGCGGGTGAATATCGATAAAAGCAAAGTCATGACATGCATGAGGAGTGTTAATGTTGGCAGACTGAATGTAGGAGTGAATGGGGAGTGCTTTGAAAAACTTGAGAGTTTTAAGTATCTGGGATCGCATGTACCAAAGAGTGGACTAGTGGATGTAGAGGTAAGGGAAGCAAGTAAATGTCTAGGTGGGTTGAAATGTGTAATGAGAAATAAATATTTGGGAATGAATGCAAAGAGAAGGATATATGAAGGTGCGATTTGCCGACAGCATTGTAAGGAGCAGAGACTTGGAATGCAAGAGAGGATGAAAGGAACAAGTTGAATGTAATGGGGATGAGGTGTCTGAGAAGCATGATTGGTGTATGTAGAATAGATAGAGTAAGAAATGATGATGTCAGGCAAAGAACAGGTGTTGAAAAGAAGCTGTCGGATAGGTTAGATCAGAGAGAGCTGAGTTGGTTTGGACACATGGAAAGGATGAGTGAGGAACGAATAGTGAAGAGAGTGTGGAATGCCGAAATGATTGGACTTAGGTCAAGGAGACCTAGAATGAGATGAATAGAAACGTGAAAAGAGCATAGAATGCAAGTGAAATGTCAGTGGAGCAGGGAAGAGTGCATGCAAGAGATAGGAATGAGTGGAGGAAGACAATGTATAGATGACACGGGCCAAAGGGATTTCTCGCACCAGCTAGATAAGTGAACTGTGATGGACGGGTGTGAGGGGAGTTGTCATGCGATGAAGCATTAGGGGTAAACCAATTGTGTCTGTCTGACCTCATTGTAGAATATCCCTGCCTGCCAACCTTGTGGATGACCCAAGCAGGATAGAAGAGGGGAAACATGGCAACCCTTTATCCCCAAGGATCTAAGAGGAGTGGTTGAGGTATGTGTGGATCGTGGTGAATGCACATTTCTTGGCTAGTCCACCCTCTTTACAAGGGGGAATGAAGCCATGTGTATATGTATGTATATTATTATTTGTGTAGGGGTCAAGAGCAGAATAGTGTCTTAACCAGATTAAACTTCCCTAGGATTAAATAGGCTGTCCTGGACTACTTTCAAAATAAAAAAAATCACGTGCTATATCTACTGACAAATTCATGGAAAAAATTGTCAAATAAACATAATGACTCCCAGTACATTAAATAACCCCGTCAATTGTTAGGTTAGATTAGGCTAGGTTAAGTAAGGTTACATTAGGTTAAGTTAAAGCCTAATCTAACCTAACAATATAAGGGGTAATTTCATGTACTGGAAGTTGTTGTCTTTACTTGATTCCAAAGAAAAATAATATGTTATTCTCAGGTTATGCAATGCACTCTGTCCCTCAATCTATCATACTCATTTAACCTCTCCAATCCAATCATCAATGATCACAGCAGCCTCATTATTGATAAGATGACACTGCATCAACTGGCTGACTCATACATAATCAAAACTCTTAAGATAGACCCTAATAAAACTTTTAAGTCATTAATTCCTTCATTCATATATTATTTACTCTCTCTCTCTCTCTCTCTCTCTCTCTCTCTCTCTCTCTCTCTCTCTCTCTCTCTCTCAAGCATTAATAAGTAATTAAGAGCAAAATTATGCCCCCCCAACCTATTACTACTGACCAAACTTTCTTAATATTGTGATCTCACTTTTATCCGTTCCTTTCCCTATGTTCCCTAGCAATATAGTCTCACCCATCAAACTATGACTCAATGCTTACCTGTCACTGATCATTAATGTAAGCTCATCGCCAGCTAGCTATCAAGGAGGCCACTACACTTACTAACCGCAGATTTGCAACTAATAAAAGAAAATGATGCAAGCTTACTGATGAAGATACACGGACAATATATGTGAGACTGTCATTTAAGATGAATAGAGGGGACTGGGTGGCAGGGAATGGGCAAAGGGTAAAACGTGTTGACACTGGTACTTAAACTCATAATGCTTACTATCCAAAGAAATGTCAAAATAAAGAATGTTAACCAAATAAAAACAAATAATAAACACGCAATGTTGAGAAAAGTATGAAAGCTTTACTGACAATAAGTATACTGTATATGTATGGTGTAACAATAAATATACTATATATATATATATATATATATATATATATATATATATATATATATATATATATATATATATATATAGAGAGAGAGAGAGAGAGAGAGAGAGAGAGAGAGAGAGAGAGAGAGAGAGAGAGAGAGAGAGAGAGAGAGAGAGAGAGAGAGAGAGAGATTCATATTAACGCACGAGAGAGAGAGAGAGAGAGAGAGAGAGAGAGAGAGAGAGAGAGAGAGAGAGAGAGAGAGAGAGAGAGAGAGAGAGAGAGAGAGAGAGAGAGAGAGAGAGAGAGAGAGAGGAGAGAGAGAGAGAGAGAGAGAGATTCATATTAACACAGAGGTATTATCCATACTCTTTTCATTTCACTACACATAAAAATGCATTATGTACTTTCAGATTACAAAATAATACGAATCAGTCTATATCAAACCATTTAATAAGGTATTGCTTTGTTCACTGGTCCCATCATATCTATGATTCAAAAATATTCGTTTTATAAATTCGAACTCTCTCTCTCTCTCTCTCTCTGTAAGGTCTGACGCCTAGGCGCAATAAATTAATAAAATTAAATAAATAATCTCTCTCTCTCTCTCTCTCTCTCTCTCTCTCTCTCTCTCTCTCATACACACACGCACACACACACAAACACACAGTAATATATATATATATATATATATATATATATATATATATATATATATATATATATAATATATATATATATATATATATATATATATATATATATATATATATATATATATATATATATATTACTGTGTGTGTGTGTGTGCGTGTGTGCATACTTCCTCTGTGTTCCCATGCGTGTCATAAAAGTCGACTAAATGGGGTGGAGCGAGGGGACCGGGAATCCCCTCCTTTGTATTTACTTCACACAAAAAGTCAAAGTATTTTCTTTAACTCTGCCACCCCCCTTATAAAGTAGACTATGGCTTTGGTATATGAATGGATATAGTATATATAATATCTGTGTGTGTGTGAGTGTGTGTGTGTGTGTGTGTGTGTGTGTGTTGTGTGATTACCTAATTGTGTTTACGGGAAAGAGCCCAAAGCTCGTATCTTCCCGTCTCCTAATCGGTTCCATTTTAGGCTTAGTGATACTTATCATACCTGTCCTTAAAACTATGGATTGAGATAGCATTAACTACCTCCTCGCTTAGCCAATTCCAATTATCAACTACTCTTACACTGAAAAAGTATTTCCTTACATCCTGCAAACAAGTTTTCTTACGAAGCTTCAAACTATGACCTCTAGTTCTAGAGCCAGCCATATCGAAATATCGATCCCTATCCACTCTATCATAACCATGAAGGAATTTAAAGACTGTCACCATATCCCCCCTTACTCTTCTAGCTTCGAGTGATGGCAAGTCTAATTCCCTCAGCCTCTCATCATAACTGAGATTGCGTATTTCTGGCACCAGTTTCGTGGCATGTCTTTGGACTTTTTCAAGCTTAGCTATGTGCTTTTTCAAGTGCGGATTCCAAAAGGGGGCTGCATATTCGAGTTTTGGCCTCACATAGGTTACATAAATATTTCTGAACATTTCCTTGTCCATGTGCCTGAAGGCTACCCTTACATTTGATAAGAATGCATATGCTGCCCTTACTACGCCATTTATATGTATTTCTGGAGACAAATCTGCCAGTATGTTTACTCCTAGATCTCTCTCATTTTCTGTCTCTTGAAGTTGTACTCCAGCCACCGAGTAGTCAAGCTTGGGCCTTCTTGCACTTGTACCCATTCTCATTACCTTACATTTTGAGGTATTGAATTTCATTAGCCACTTTTCTGACCACTCATGCAGATTATTTAGATCCTCCTGAAGTTCTCTACCATTGTTCTCGTTTTTTACTTTCTTCACAATCTTTGCATCATCTGCAAACATATTCATGAATAAATTTACAGACTCTGGTAGGTCATTTACATATACAAGGAACAAAAGTGGCCCTAAAACTGAACCCTGTGGAACTCCACTACTAACTCTTCTCCATTCAGACACTGAGTGTCTTACTCTAACCCTCTGTTCCCTTCCTTCTAAGTAAGTTTTTATCCATTCCAAGACATTTCCACCTATTCTAGCCATTGATTGCAGCTTCCTAATAAGTCTCCCATGTGGAACAGTGTCAAACGCTTTCTGGAAGTCTAGGAATATGCAATCTGCCCAGCCTTCTCTTTCCTGTAAGATTTGGCTTACCTCATCATAAAATTCTAATAAGTTTGTTACTGTTGCTCTACCTTCTCTGAAGCCATGTTGCCTCACTGACAAAAAGTTGAAGGATTCCAAGTGAAGAGAGATATGTTTCCTTAGTAGTTTCTCCATAACTTTGCAAACTATGCTGGTCAAGGAAACTGGTCTATAGTTCAGAGCCGTATCCCTCCTTCCCTTTTTGAAGATAGGTATCACATTTGCTTGTTTCCAGCATCTTGGAATCTCCCCCGACTCCAGTGACTCCTTAAATATGATACTTAGCGCCACTGATATTGTGTTTGCGCATTTTTTAAGCACATGAGGGGATATGTCATCAGGACCTGTAGCTTTATGAACATCTCAATCCATCAGCGCTTTGCATACCTCTGTGACTGTAAGGTTGATGTTCTCTAATACCGGCCCTTGAGCTTCTATCACTGCAATCTGAGGGGGTGGGGTATTTTCTACTGTAAATACTGACTGAAACTCCTTGTTCAATTCTTTGCAGATCTCTTCGTCCGTCTCAGTGATGCTTCCATCCGCTCTCTTTAGCCTTAAAACCTGTTCTTTTACCTTCAGTTTTCCTCTGATAAAGCTGTGGAAAAGCTTGGGATTTTCTTTAGCCTTCCTGGTGATGTCCCTCTCATAATCTCTCTCTGCCTCTCTCCTTTTACTTAGGTAGTCATTTCTTGCTCTTTTGTAGGTTTGCCAGGCATTTATGTTTTTTCTCCTCCTATACCTTTTCCAGCATTTGTCTCTCCACTCCTTAGCTCTTTTACACCCATTATCAAACCATTTCTCTCTGGCATGAATTACACCTACTTTGGTGACAGGTATGCAGCAATCTACTATCTTCCCATATTTCTCACAAAAGATGTCATACATTTCTTGTACAGATTTGTTGTAAAATAAGGTTCTCCAGTCAATAACTGCAAAAAGCTCATTCATTTTGATGTAATCTCCTTTCCGATAGTTCCTCCTCATGTCCTTAGTGCCTCTACTCTCAGGAAGAATATCTTCAATGATATACTCCATCAACAACACACAGTGGTCACTCTTTCCAATTGGTGGTTCATACTCAATATTTTCAATATCCAACACATTATCTGTGAACACTAGATCAAGTAGTGATGGCTCATCCCCACCCCTGGCCCTTGTTGGTTCCATTACATGTTGGTGTAGGAAATTCCCTTGTACGCAATCTAGGAATCTTGCCCCAAATGAGTCCTCACCACTGTGTGGGTCAAGATTTATCCAATCTATCTCTTTATGATTAAAGTCTCCCATAATCAAAATCCTACATTTTTTCTCCCGTGCCATGTTAACAACTGAGTTTATGACTTCAATAGTACCTATATGACTTTCCTCATAAATTTCAAGCCTATTTTGGTTAATTGGTGGGATGTATACAACAATTATTATAATGCTCTCTGACCCAGTATTTATGCGAGCAACAAGAAATTCCCTGAACTCACTTTCTATAGCCAAGTTTATTTCTTCAACTTGAATCCTCTCACTTATGAGCAGTGCTATCCTTCCACCAGTCCTCTCACATCTTTCAACCCTTAGTATTCTGAAGCCCTTAGGAAAAACTGTGACACTGTTTATGTCCTCACTCAACTTAGTCTCTGTAATTGCTACTATATCTGCCTGACTGTTGTGAATCCTATCTTTTAATTCTACTGCCTTACCAGCTAATCCATCAGCATTTGTGTATAACAATCTTAATGAGGCCCCATCCCCTGATCTTCTGTCATTATCTTCTTTATCTCCCCTTTGTCTGGAAGTATTCTGTAACGAAAATTTTTCTTCTCTTCTTCATTTCTTTCATCATTTAACCTTCTTGCCTCTTGCAACAAGTTTTTGATCTCTCCCATCTCTTCCTGTGTTCTGTATCGTCTAATGAAAACTTCTTTGCATTCTTGAAGGTCTTTTAGACTTTTTTTTCTCAACAATATTTCCCTACATGCTTCCTCTCTCTCAAAGGTTACTTTTGTTGGTCTCGGCTTTCCTTCCCTCGAATATTTACCTAGTTGGGGTATGTTTACAAAATCCTCAGGACCACATACTACTCCAAGCTTTCTTATCAGGTTTACAACGCTAGCTTTATTTTCTTCAAGTCTCCCCTGCCATGTTGGCTCCTGGGATTCACTTATGCCTGAGATTACCACTGTCTTCTCCTTATCAAGTGCCTGTCTGATGAGTGGGTTTGCCCTTTCCATCACAACGTCTTTCATTTTTTTGATTACTGTCTCTTTATAGTCAACTGTTTGTATGTTTTCCAGTGCCACCACCTTTACAGCCTCTTTTACTGCCACATTCCCCTTTAGTGCATCAGCAAAGGACGTCTTCATGGCATCATTTTCCATATTCAGCTCCTGGAACTCTTTTCTGAACTGTTCAATGTTTTCCTTAATCTGAACATTCCAAGCAGCAATCTCGTCTCTCTCAGAAGAGACCAGTGAACTAACATCTAATTCCTTTAGGTTGTCATTCAGCTGTTTGTTTTTATCTTCTTGTTTAGAAATTCTAGATTCTAGTTGACTCTTTTCCCCTTCCAGCTTCTTTATTCTTTTTTCTAGTTCCTTTCTCTCCTGCCCTTGTGCTTTATTTGCCTCCTCCAAAGATCTTATTTGTTCTCTGAGTGTTTCATTCTCTTTCATTTCTCCATCCATATTCCGAATTTTATCATCAAGGCTTATAACCATTTCCTCTAACTTCTTGATTCTCTGTTTAAGTCCCCTGATGACTACCCCTTCTCCCGACATTTTTATGTTCTCCCTCTCACAGAATATAGAAAGAAGACGAGAAAGAGGAAAAAAAAGAAAAGAGAAAAACTTCTAATTTAGCTTCACACAGAATTTTTATATCTGTGTGTGTGTGTGTGGTGTGTGTGTGTGTGTGTGGTGTGTGTGTGTGTGTGTGTGTGTGTGTGTGTGTGTGTGTGTTTACCTAATTGTGTTTACGGGAAAGAGACCAAAGCTCGTATATTCCCGTCTTCTTATCGGTTCCATTTTATACTTAGTGATACTTATCATACCTGTCCTTAAAACTATGGATTGAGATAGCATTAACTACCTCCTCGCTTAGCCAATTCCAATTATCAACTACTCTTACACTGAAAAAGTATTTTATTACATCCTGCAAAGAAGTTTTCTTACGAAGTTTCAAACTATGACCTCTAATTCTAGAGCCAGCCATATCAAAATATCGATCCCTATCCACTCTATCATAACCATGAAGGAATTTAAAGACTGTCACCATATCCCCCCCTCAATCTTCTAGCTTCGAGTGATGGTAAGTCTAATTCCCTCAGCCTCTCATCATAACTGAGATTGCGTACTTCTGGCACCAGTTTCGTGGCATGTCTTTGAACTTTTTCAAGCTTAGCTATGTGCTTTTTCACGTGTGGATTCCAAAAGAGGGCTGCATATTCGAGTTTTGGCCTCACATAGGTTACATAAATATTTCTGAACATTTCCTTGTCCATGTGCCTGAAGGCTACCCTTACATTTGATAAGAATGCATATGCTGCCCTTACTATGCCATTTATATGTATTTCTGGAGACAAATCTGCCAGTATGTTTACTCCTAGATCTCTCTCATTATCTGTCTCTTGAAGTTGTACTCCAGCCACCGAGTAGTCAAGCTTGGGCCTTCTTGCACTTGTACCTATTCTCATTACCTTACATTTTGAAGTATTGAAGTTCATTAGCCACTTTTCTGACCACTCATGCAGACTATTTAGATCCTCCTGAAGTTCTCTGCCATTGTTCTCGTTTTTTTATTCTTCACAATCTTTGCATCATCTGCAAATATATTCATGAATGAATTTACAGACTCTGGTAGGTCATTTACATATACAAGGAACAAAAGTGGCCCTAAAACTGAACCCTATGGAACTCCACTACTAACTCTTCTCCATTCAGACACTGAGTGCCTTACTCTAACCCTCTGTTCCCTTCCTTCTAAGTAAGTTTTTATCCATTTCAAGACATTTCCACCTATTCTAGCCATTGCTTGCAGCTTCCTAATAAGTCTCCCATGTGGAACAGTGTCAAATGCTTTCTGTCAGTCTAGGAATATGCAATCTCCCCAGCCTTCTCTTTCCTGTAAGATTCGGCTTACCTCATCATAAAATTCTAATAAGTTCGTTACTGCTGATCTACCTTCTCTGAGGCCATGTTGCCTCACTGACAAAAAGTTGAAGGATTCCAAGTGAAGAGAGATATGTTTCCTTAGTAGTTTCTCCATAACTTTGCAAACTATGCTGGTCAAGGAAACTGGTCTATAGTTCAGAGCCATATCCCTCCTTCCCTTTTTGAAGATAGGTATCACATTTGCTTGTTTCCAGCATCTTGGAATCTCCCCTGACTCCAGTGACTTTTTAAATAAGATACTTAGTGCCACTGATATTGAGTTTGTGCATTTTTTAGGCACATGAGGGGATATGTCATCAGGACCTGTAGCTATATGAACATCTCAATCCATCAGCGCTTTGCATACCTCTGTGGCTGTAAGGTTGATGTTCTCTAATACCGGCCCTTGAGCTTCTATCTCTGCAATCTGATGGGGTGGGGTATTTTCTACTGTAAATACTGACTGAAACTCCTTGTTCAATTCTTTGTAGATCTCTTCATCCGTCTCAGTGATGCTTCCATCCGCTCTCTTTAGCCTTAAAACCTGTTCTTTTACCTTCAGTTTTCCTCTGATAAAGCTGTGGAAAAGCTTGGGATTTTCTTTAGCCTTCCTGGTGATGTCCCTCTCCTTTTACTTAGGTAGTCATTTCTTGCTCTTTTGAAGTTTGCCAGGCATTTATGTTTTTTCTCCTCCTATACCTTTTCCAGCATTTGTCTCTCCACTCCTTAGCTCTTTTACACTCATTATCGAACCATTTCTCTCTGGCATGAATTACACCGACTTTGGTGACAGGTATGCAGCAATCTACTATCTTCCCATATTTCTCACAAAAGATGTCATACATTTCTTGTACAGATTTGTTGTAAAATAAGGTTCTCCAGTCAATAACTGCAAAAAGCTCATTCATTTTGATGTAATCTCCTTTTGGATAGTTCCTTCTCATGTCCTCAGTGCCTCTACTCTCAGGCAGAATATCTTCAATGATATACTCCAT
>JAXCGZ010023195.1:50000-57294 GCA_037179515.1 Halocaridina rubra
GAAACTAAATGTGTTTGAGATGAAATGCCTGAGGAGTATGATTGGTGTATCTCGATTAGATAGGGTTAGGAATGAAGTGGTGAGAGCAAGAACGGGTGTGAGGAGAGAAACTGCAGCCAGAGTAGATATAAATGTTCTGAGATGGTTTGGCCATGTGGAAAGAATGGATGATGAAAGACTGCTGAAAAAGGTGATGAATGCGAGAGTTGATGGGAGAAATGCTAGAGGGAGGCCTAGGTTTGGATGGATGGATGGAGTAAGGAGAGCCCTGAATGATAGGAGGATGGATGTGAGGGAAGCAAGAGAGCGTGCTAGGAATAGGAATGAGTGGAGAGCGATTGTGACGCAGCTCTGATGGGCATCTGCTGTTACCACGGGGCTGCATCTTACAGAGGTAGCCCTGTGGTAGGGGCAGTAGGAGGAGTTGGCAGTTGTGAAGCGACACAGGTTGTGGAAGAGCCGGGAGGATGGGCTGTGGCACTCCAGCAGTGCCATCTGAACGGTCGCTGGCTCCCTCGTCATTGCCCATAGAGCAAAGTAATCCCCTTATTGTTTTCCTTTCTTGATGTCGGCTACCCTCCAATTAAAGGGGGAAACAGCCAAGGTAGATATATATATATATATATATATATATATATATATATATATATATATATATATATATATATATATATATATATATATATATATATATATATATATATATATATATATATATATATATATATATAAACAACACCACTGAAGGTTTAAGAAAGAAGCCAACCTCTAAGCTAACTGCTTTGCTAGGATTGAACGTATTCTCTCTGAATGCCTTTTTGTTCATATTACAGCTTCTCCAAACCTTACTAGTGGCACGCTAATTATGTCTTAGGTTCGAGTCCCGGTCATGGGGTAAAATATGATTCACATACGTTAATGTGTTTATTTAATCATATATATATATATATATATATATATATATATATATATATATATATATATATATATATATATATATATATATATATATATAAGGAAAACAAACATATAAATTGAGTTTAGAATTAAAACTTGCGGGTCATCCAACTTCTGGGAGAGAGAGAGAGAGAGAGAGAGAGAGAGAGAGAGAGAGAGAGAGAGAGAGAGGAGAGAGAGAGAGAGAGAGAGAGAGAGAGAGAGAGAGAGAGAGAGAGAGAGAGAGAGAGAGAATGAAAAATAAATAAAATACCTTTATTTCACAATATTTACAGATAACATACTTACAAAATATGGAGATCAGAATAAAGATCATCTTTAATTATTCATTTACAATTATTCATCTATGTATTATGATGAGGATGGTGATGGCGATTATATTTGTCATTATCATTTAAATTATCTATTATTTCACAGTTGTATTATTCTCTGTAACAATGACTAATTTAATAAGAGTCGAAGATTATGATGAGGATGGTGATTATTATTGTCATTATTCTTTGATTTTACAAATGCATTGTTCATTAGCTTTATATTATTAACGCCTGTGTATTAAGAACCAATGTCAACTCTCTCTCTCTCTCTCTCTCTCTCTCTCTCTCTCTCTCTCTCTCTCTCTCCTCTCTCTCTCTCTCTCTCTCTCTCCATATGCGGATCCAAACATTAGAGCATACATATACAATTATAGTGAAATTAATGCACACTCACTTTTAGCGTGCAGGTGTAGCCTAATGAAATAAGAATTTTCACGGCGCAAAAAGCACATCTGTTGGTTTCCCTCAAACAGTTATGCAGCCAATTATATCTACGTGACTTCGAATGATATTACATGAATGAATGAATGAATGCATAAATAAATAAATAATGAATGAATGAAGGAATACTGAGAAAAACAAAACAAAAAATGCAGAGAAAAATATACAGTTAATGACACAAAATACAAGTACTGCTATTCATCATTACGAGCTGTTTGAAATGTGTTATGTGATTGCCAATACTGTATGTGATGAGAGAGAGAGAGAGAGAGAGAGAGAGAGAGAGAGAGAGAGAGAGAGAGAGAGAGAGAGAGAGAGAGAGAGAGAGGAGAGAGAGAGGAGAGAGAGAGAGAGAGAGAGAGAAATATATTATTCGATTATGCAACCCAAGAGGTTGGTCGAGGGTGGACTAGTCAAAAGAGAGTAGTGTCCACCTGACAACGGAAGATAGTATTGAAAGTGGTGGAGTCGCTTTCATCCTCTCTGTTTCCATCGTTATTACCCACAATTATATTTTGCTCATATCTAGGTAGTCGAAAATTATATATATATATATATATATATATATATATATATATATATATATATATATATATATATATATATATATATATATATATATATCATTTTTTACCCCGACCGGGACTCGAACCTAGGACTTATAATTACTAAGTCAAGGCGCTACCAACTACACACCACAGAAGGTATAAAAGGAATCCAACCTTATAGTTTATCTGCTATACTTAGGGATGAACGCATTCTATATGAATGCCACTATGTTCATATTAAAGATTCCCCAACCTCACTCGTGGCTTCATTTTAGCATTTAATTCAATTCCCAATCTCATTCGGGTCATACATTAACCAAGCAAGCACATTACATATGTGAAAACATGTATCATTTTTTACCCCGACCGGGACTCGAACCTAGGACTTATAATTACAAAGTCAAGGCGCTACCAACTACACACCACAGAAGGTATAAAAGGAATCCAACCTTATAGTTATATCTGCTATACTTAGGGATGAACGCATTCTATCTGAATGCCACTATGTTCATATTACAGATTCCCCAACCTCACTCGCGGCTTCATTTTAGCAATTAATTAAATTCCCAATCTCATTCGGGTCATACAATAACCAAGCAAGCACATTACATATGTGAAAACATGTATCATTTTTTACCCCGACCGGGACTCGAACCTAGGACTAATAATTACTAAGTCAAGGCGCTGCCAACTACACACCACAGAGGGTATAAAAGGAATCCAACCTTATAGCTTATGTCTGCTATACTTAGGGATGAACGCATTCTATCTGAATGCCACTATGTTCATATTACAGATTCCCCCACCTCACTTGTGGCTTCAATTTAGCATTTAATTCAATTCCCAATCTCTTTCGGGTCATACAATAACCAAGCAAGCACATTACATATGTGAAAACATGTATCATTTTTTACCCCGACCGGGACTCGAACCTAGGACTTATAATTACTAAGTCAAGGCGCTACCAACTACACACCACAGAAGGTATAAAAGGAATCCAACCTTATAGCTTATACCTGCTATACTTAGGGATGAACGCATTCTATCTGAATGCCACTATGTTCATATTACAGATTCCCCAACCTCACTCGTGGCTTCATTTTAGCATTTAATTCAATTCCCAATCTTATTCGGGTCATACAATAACCAAGCAAGCACATTACATATGTGAAAATATGTATCATTTTTTACCCCGACCGGGACTCGAACCTAGGACTTATAATTACTAAGTCAAGGCGCTACCAACTACACACCACAGAAGGTATAAAAGGAATCCAACCTTATAGCTTATATCTGCTATACTTAGGGATGAACGCATTCTATCTGAATGCCACTATGTTCATATCACAGATTCCCCAACCTCACTCGTGGCTTCATTTGAGCATTTAATTCAACTCCCAATCTCATTCGGGGCATACAATAACCAAGCAAGCTCATTACATATGTGAAAACATGTATCATTTTTTACCCAGACCGGGACTGGAACCTAGGACTTATAATTACTAAGTCAAGGCGCTACCAACTTAGTAATTATAAGTCCTAGGTTCGAGTCCCGGTCGGGGTAAAAAATGATACATGTTTTCACATATGTAATGTGCTTGCTTGGTTATTGTATGACCCGAATGAGATTGGGAATTGAATTAAATGCTAAAATGAAGCCACGAGTGAGGTTGGGAATCTGTAATATGAACATAGTGGCATTCAGATAGAATGCGTTCATCCCTAAGTATAGCAGATATAAGCTATAAGGTTGGATTCCTTTTATACCTTCTGTGGTGTGTAGTTGGTAGCGCCTTGACTTAGTAATTATAAGTCCTAGGTTCCAGTCCCGGTCGGGGTAAAAAATGATACATGTTTTCACATATGTAAAGTGCTTGCTTGGTTATTGCATGACCCGAATGAGATTGGGAATTGCATTAAATGCTAAAATGAAGCCACAAGTGAGGTTGGGGAATCTGTAATATGAACATAGTGGCATTCAGATAGAATGCGTTCATCCCTAAGTATAGCAGATATAAGCTATAAGGTTGGATTCCTTTTATGCCTTCTGTGGTGTGTAGTTGGTAACGCCTTGACTTAGTAATTATAAGTCCTAGGTTCAAGTCCTGGTCGGGGTAAAAAATGATACATGTTTTCACATATGTAATGTGCTTGCTTGGTTATTGCATGACCCGAATGAGATTGGGAATTGAATTAAATGCTAAAATGAAGCCACGAGTGAGGTTGGGGAATCTGTAATATGAACATAGTGGCATTCAGATAGAATGCGTTCATCCCTAAGTATAGCAGATATAAGCTATAAGGTTGGATTCCTTTTATACCTTCTGTGGTGTGTAGTTGGTAGCGCCTTGACTTAGTAATTATAAGCCCAGGTTCGAGTCCTGGTCGGGGTAAAAAATGATACATGTTTTCACATATGTAACGTGCTTGCTTGGTTATTGTATGACCCGAATGAGATTGGGAATTGAATTAAATGCTAAAATGAAGCCACGAGTGAGGTTGGGGAATCTGTAATATGAACATAGTGGCATTCAGATAGAATGCGTTCATCCCTAAGTATAGCAGATATAAGCTATAAGGTTGGATTCCTTTTATACCTTCTGTGGTGTGTAGTTGGTAGCGCCTTGACTTAGTAATTATAAGTCCTAGGTTCGAGTCCCGGTCGGGGTAAAAAATGATACATGTTTTCACATATGTAATGCGCTTGCTTGGTTACTGTATGACCCGAATGAGATTGGGAATAGAATTAAATGCTAAAATGAAGCCACGAGTGAGGTTGGGGAATCTGTAATATGAACATAGTGGCATTCAGATAGAATGGGTTCATCCCTAAGTATAGCAGATATAAGCTATAAGGTTGGATTCCTTTTATACCTTCTGTGGTGTGTAGTTGGTAGCGCCTTGACTTAGTAATTATAAGTCCTAGGTTCGTGTCCCGGTCGGGGTAAAAAATGATACATGTTTTCACATATGTAATGTGCTTGCCTGGTTACTGTATGACCCGAATGAGATTGGGAATTGAATTAAATGCTAAAATGAAGCCACGAGTGAGGTTGGGGAATCTGTAATATGAACATAGTGGCATTCAGATAGAATGCGTTCATCCCTAAGTATAGCAGATATAAGCTATAAGGTTGGATTCCTTTTATACCTTCTGTGATGTGTAGTTGGTAGCGCCTTGACTTAGTAATTATAAGTCCTAGGTTCGAGTCCCGGTTGGGGTAAAAAAATGATATATGCTTTCACATATGTAATGTGCTTGCTTGGTTTTATATATATATATATATATATATATATATATATATATATATATATATATATATATATATATATATATATATATATATATATATATATATATATATATATATATATATATATATGAGAAGGAGATAAATACCATCACAATTCACTGAGCCAGGAGGGCCGAGAAATCCCTTTGGTCTATGTCAATTATATACAATATTCCTTCACTCATTTCTATCTCTTGTACGCTCTCTTCCCTACTCCACTGACATTCAACTTGCATCCAGTGCCCTCATCATGCCATCCATCGATCTCATTCTAGGTCTTCCTCTTGACCTAACTCCAATCACTTCTGCACTTCACACTCATTTCACTATTTCTTCATCACTCATCCTCTCTATGTGTCCTAACCACATCAACACGCTCTGAGCTAACCAATCCAACAGCTTCCTTTCAACACCCGTTCTCTGCCTAACATCCTCATTTCTTACTCTTTCTATTCTAGATACACAAGTCATACTTCTCAAACACCTCATTTCCATTACATTCAACTTGTCCCTTTCATCCTCTTTTGCATAAAAGGCTGTTGACACAATCACACCTTCATATATTCTTCTTTTTGCATTTGTTCCTAAATATCCATTTCTCATAACACTTTTCAACCCACCTACACATTTACTTGCTTTCTTCACTCACTGACTTACCTCTGCATCCACTCCTTAACACATGTTACCCCAGATACTTACAACTCTCAACTTCTTCACGGAACTCCCCAATTATTCCTATATTCAATCTGCCAATATGAACACTACTCGTGCATCTCAAGACTCTACTTATGCCAATATTCACTCGCAACTTCCTCCTTTATTACACCCTGACAAAGTCAGTCACCAAATGATTCAATGCCTTCTCAGTATCAGGCACCAGTACAGTATCATCTGCAAAAAGCAAGTGATTCAAATTCCACAACCTTCCATTCTCGCCACTAGTCCCAAACCTCTGTCAAACAATATTTCATTTGTTTCCCTTATCATTCCCTCCATATACACATTAAACAACAATAAAGACATTACACAACCTTGACGTAACCCTACATTCACCTCAAACCAATCACTCATACCATTCCCAACTCTCATACATGCTCTACTATCCCATGTGATGAAGCGGTGGGGGTAAACCAGTTGTGACTGTTGGGCCTCATTGTAAAATATCCTTGCCCACCTACCTTGTGGGTAACCCAAGCAGGTTGGAGGGGTGGAAATGTGGCAACCCTTTAACCTCAAGGAGATATGAGGAGTGGTTGATATATGTATGGCTTGTGCTGAATGCGTGTTTCTTGGCTTGGCCACCCCCTTTACTAGGAGGTATGAGGCCAGGTATATGTATGTATGAAGATAAATACACTCGAAAGTACTAAGGATCTCAAATTATTTTTTTCAGTTTCCTTACATAGCCATAACCATGTACATTAACAATATTAACTCGCTCGTCGTGAAATAGAATATATATATTCCAATGTTCATTGGTCTTTTAGTTCTATGATTTTGTCCTATAGATGGATTGTATTGAAAAATAAATCTTGAAAACTACAGTAAAACAATGTAAAATAAATTATGTCGAAATAAATTTCAGAATCGCTTTGCAGACGAGATTCAACTTACAAGAGTACTCAATTGCAATACATATAAGCTTGAATGATACATTTTTTTTTTTAAGAAAACAATTGCTGTAAGTTGTATGGAAACTATCGAGAAACACTCTCTCTCTCTTATAAACAAGGGCATATAT
>JAXCGZ010023196.1:15000-37500 GCA_037179515.1 Halocaridina rubra
CACAAACACACACACTTATATGATAAATACTATTGCGTTAGGAAGGCGAGTTTATTGGCGCTTTACTGTATGGGACCAATGGTAGAATATTTTTTTTTTCGAACTGGGAATTGGAAAGAGTAAATATGATCCATCCCATAACTCTCGTGTAAAAGAAACGCTATAGATAAATAAATAAAATAAGCACATAAATGTATTGATAAATGAGAGTTATGAAGATTGTTATGAGCAACAGAAAATTTAAGGTATAGAAGAAAAGCTTTATAAATGGAAATTGTAGGAGATTAACTGTTCAGAGAGCATTAACACTAACAAATTATAAATATATAAATATCTTCAACTCTCTCTCTCTCTCTCTCTCTCTCTCTCTCTCTCTCTCTCTCTCTCTCTCTCTCTCTCTCTCTCTCTCTCTCTCTCTCTCTCTCTCTCTCTCTCTCTCTCTCTCTCTCAGTTTTAACTTTCCTTCACTTCTCACAGATAATTTCCAACTGATAATGAAAATAACGGGAACCAATTTGCTACCGGGTGGCAGTTATTTTAATAATAATAATAATAATAATAATAATAATAATAATAATAATAATAATAATAATAATAATAATAATAATAACAGCAAATGTAATGCAATTACGATTTTTTTTTAATATTTTCAGATATTCTACCCCCTATCGTCAAGATTCGAACATGAAACATGTAGAACAAGAATCCATGGCTTAGTGCTCTAAGCAATTAAGCTGTGATCCTCTGTTCTGCACGTACCAGAGTCGAAAGCCAACAATAGGAGGTAGAATATTTGGAAACAATTTCAAAACTGATATAAACTAATATTAACAAAATTAATACAACAAAAACATTGAGTCTACTACCACTACTACTACTGCTAGTAATACTGCTGCTACTACTTCTACTACTACTACTTTTATTACTGCTACTTCTATCACTACTACTACTACTACTACTGCTACTGCTGCTAAAATAATTAACATAAAAATATAATAATAATAATAATAATAATAATAATAATAATAATAATAATAATGATAATTGTAATAATAATAATAATAATAATAATAATAATAATAATAATAATAATAAGGGGAGCAAGCGAGCGTGCTAGGAATAGGAATGAGTGGCGAGCGATTGTGACGCAGATCTGATGGGCATCTGCAGTTACCACAGGGCTGCATCTTACAGTGGTAGCCCTGTGGTAGGGGCAGAGGAGGAGTTGGCAGTTGTGAAGCGACATAGGTTGAGGAAGAGCCGGGAGGATGGGCTGTGGCACTCCAGCAGTTCCATCTGAACGGTCGCTGGCTCCCTCGTCATTGCCCATAGAGCAAAGTAATCCCCTTATTGTTTTCTTTTCTTGATGTCGGCTACCCCCCAATTAAAGGGGGAAACAGCCAAGGTAGATAGATAATGATGAGGTTTATGATGAACTGGAAAGTAAGGAAGGTTTAAGAAAGATGGTCAAATTGTCAAAGGTAAGAAATAAAAGTACGAAGGACATCACCCATATTAAGCAAATTAAAGATAGAAACGGTACGGTCCTAAAGATGAAAGAAGACATCTTGAAGCGATGGAAGGAATATTTTGGGCAACGGCTAAATGAAGAAAATGAAACTAATCAGAGAGGATGGACAAGTAAACGTGGGAATGGTAATGGGGTTCTCTAGGGAAGACGTGATGCGTGCCTTAAAGAAAATGAAGAATGGGAAGGCAACAGGACCTGACTTGTTTCCTCTTGAAGTTTGGAAAGCTTTAGGAGAGGAAGGGGTAGACATCTTGTATATTTTGGCAAAAATCTCTGAACAGGAAAAGATACCAGAAGAGTGGCGGGAAAGTATATTAATACTTGTATTTAAAGGTAATGGTGATGTCCAAGAATGCAGCAATTATGGAGGCATTATCCTAATGTCTCACACGCTGAAGATACTGGAGAGAACGATAGATGGCAGGCTAAGAGAAAAAGTGAGAAAAGGGAAACAACAGCTTGGATTTATGGAGGGAAGCGGCACAACAGATGGAATCTTTTGTATAAGGCAGCTGATGGAGAAATTCAGAGAAAAACAACGAGACTTGCACCTGGTTTTCATAGACCTTGAAAAGGCCTATGACGGAGTGCCAAGACAGGAAATATGGAGATGTTTGAGGGAGAACATGGTACCGGAAAAGCATGATAGAATTATTCAGGAGATGTATAGGAGTATGTATACCAGAGTGAGAAGCAGTGTTGGAGAGACAGCTGGATTTGAGGTAGGAGTGGGATTACATTAGGGGTCGGCACTTAGTCCATTCATCATCAATGTGGTGAGGGATGTAATGACCAAAGATGTGAGAGAAGCAGTGCCATGGTGCATATTATATGCAGATGACATTGTATTGTGTGCAGAGAGGAGGGATAATTTGGAGGAGAAGTTGGAGGGATGGAGAGCAGCACTTGAGGAGAGAGGAATGAGGATGAGGTCATAGACCGAATATATGTGTGCCAACATTTGCTGAGGATGGTGGACATAGCATAAGAATGGATGGGGAAGAAATAAAGAGAGTACAAAAATTCAAGTACTTGGGGTCCATAGTAGAGGCTAGTGGAAGCATGGATCAAGAAGTGAGCCATCGAATACAGCCAGCATGGAATAACTGGAGGCCTGCATCTGGTGTTCTCTGTGACAAGAAGATACCACTGAGATTGAAGGGAAAGTTTCATAGGACCGTTTTAAGACCAGCTATGTTATATGGAACAGAAACAGCAAGTATGAGGAAGGCAGAGGAGAAGGGGATGGATGTAGCGGAGATGAGAATGTTGAGGTGGATGTATGGAGTAACATGGAATGACAGAATTAGGAATGAGTATATACGAGGATCGACAAAGGTAGTTGAATTATCAAAGAAAAAACAGTAGGGAAGGCTTAGTTAGTATGGACACCTGTTACGATGGGACGAACATCATGTTGGAAGACATACGATGGAGATGGATGTTCGGGGTAGAAGGAGGAGAGGAAGACCAAGAAAAAGATAGCAGAATTGTATAGGGGAAGACTTGCAATGGGAGTGTATTGATGAAAATTTACTACAGAAAGCAATAGATGGAGACGACTCATTCACAACGGCGACCCCATATAAAAATGGGTTAAAACTGAGATGAAGAAGAAGAAAAATAATGATAATAATAATAATAATAATATTAATGATATAAAACTGATGATCATTATGAAACAGGTATTGATACTACTACTTCTACAAAACCTTTCACTAATGGAACTAGAACGTCTGCTGTTGCTAATAATAATAATAATAATAATAATAATAATAATAATAATAATAATAATAATCATAATAATAATAACATTGATAACAATAATAATGATATTGCTACTACTACTACCACTACTACTATTGCTACTACTACTACCACTAATAATAATAATAATGATAATAATAATAATGATAATAAGAACAATGATAATATTTATGATAGTAATGAAGCAATACAACACAATGCCTATTAGAAAAGCAGTGTTAGATCTGCTAATGACGAAAAGGGAAGTATAAAATATTTGCCTTTGGGAGATAAAACATTGCATATAAAAAGCTATATATATTACGCTGCTTAGATAGTAACGCATATTATTTACTCCTTTGGAAATGCTAAACATGTTTCAATCCTGATATATCGTTAGACATGGGTCAGTCCTCATGTTTTTCACTTTTTAGGTAGCGCTACATGTTGGCTTGTTAATCGCTAAACATGTTTCATTGCTTAGGGAACGTTACTACTCTCACTACATATAACATTATTTCATGCTAAAGTACCGCTAATTATGCTTCACTGTTTCAAGCAATAGTACAAAACGTGTGTGTAATTATACATAATTTCCAATTTAAAAATTTGGCATATTTCTTAAAATTACATTATCTGCAGCTCTCCTGTGCAAGATAGATATCTGTGCGTTTGCGTGAGTGTGTGTGTATGCGTGTGTGTGTGTGTGTGAGTGAGCTGATTATTTTTGAGGTACTGGGAGGATATTATTACCCTTTACGAAAACAGATCTCATTAAAATAACCTCCTTACATTATCACAACATGTGTACTCACTGAGACATAAAGTGAGAGTGGCTATCACAAAAGTGACAGCATTACCACTCCTTATTTTCAAGTGGCTCTGACGTACAAAAATAGTATGAACCAAATTGACCTGGTGACCTATGCTCACTGGGCTGCCAAATTGTGTGGACACTCATGCACACACACAAACACACGCACGCACATCCACAGACATATTTTACAAAAGTGATGACTAAGAAATTTTGAGAGAGAGAGAGAGAGAGAGAGAGAGAGAGAGAGAGAGAGAGTCTAAAAAAGACCATACGTTGTGCATTTCAATTTCAGTTGGCAGAGTTGTGACAGGACACTGTGAAGACAAAATATGTTTATTCAAGATCTCAACCATAATCTTAATGTATTTCAGTCATGCACCTTCTTGCACACCTATGCAAATGCACTCGCGCACACACACATGCACACCCACAGAGGTATGCAAAGCGCTGATGGATTTAGATGTTCATAAAGCTACAGGTCCTGATGACATATCCCCTCATGTACTTAAAAAAATGCGCAAACTCAATATCAGTGGCACTAAGTATCATATTTAAAAAGTCACTGGAGTCAGGGGATATTCCAAGATGCTGGAAGCAAGCAAATGTGATACCAATCTTCAAAAAGGGAAGGAGGGATACGGCTCTGAACAATAGACCAGTTTCATTGACCGGCATAGTTTGCAAAGTTATGGAGAAACTACTAAGGAAACATATCTCTCTTCACTTGGAATCCTTCAGCTTTTTGTCAGTGAGGCAACATGGCTTCAGAGAAGGTAGATCAACAGTAACAATCTTATTAAAATTTTATGATGAGGTAAGCCAAATCTTACAGGAAAGAGAGGGGTGGGCAGATTGCATATTCCTAGACTTCCAGAAAGCGTTTGACACTGTTCCACATGGGAGACTTATTAGGAAGCTGCAAGCAATGGCTAGAATAGGTGGAAATGTCCTGGAATGGATAAAAACTTACTTAGAAGGAAGGGAACAGAGGGTTAGAGTAAGACACTCAGTGTCTGAATGGAGAAGAGTTAGTAGTGGAGTTCCACAGGGTTCAGTTTTAGGGCCACTTTTGTTCCTTGTATATGTAAATGACCTACCAGAGTCTGTAAATTCATTCATGAATATGTTTGCAGATGATGCAAAGATTGTGAAGAAAGTAGGATACGAAAACAATGGTAGAGAACTTCAGGAAGATCTAAATAGTCTGCATGAGTGGTCAGAAAAGTGGCTAATGAAATTCAATTCTTCAAAATGTAAGGTAATGAGAATGGGAACAAGTGCAAGAAGGCCCAAACTTGACTACTCGGTGGCTGGAGTACAACTTCAAGAGACAGAAAATGAGAGAGATCTAGGAGTAAACATACTGGCAGATTTGTCTCTAGAAATACATATAAATGGCATAGTAAGGGCAGCATATGCATTCTTATCAAATGTAAGAGTAGCCCTCAGGCGCATGGACAAGGAAATGTTCAGAAATATATATGTAATCCATGTGAGGCCAAAACTCGAATATATCCCCCTTTTGGAATCCGCACTTGAAAAAGCACATAGCTAAGCTTGAAAAAGTTCAAAGACATGCCACGAAACTGGTGCCAGAAATACGCAATCTCAGTTATGATGAGAGGCTGAGGGAATTAGACTTACCATCACTCGAAGATAGAAGATTGAGGGGGGGATATGGTGACAGTCTTTAAATTCCTTCATGGTTATGATAGAGTGGATAGGGATCGATATTTTGATATGGCTGGCTCTAGAACTAGAGGTCATAGTTTGAAGCTTCATAAGAAAACTTCTTTGCAGTTTTAAGGACAGGTATGAGAAGTATCACTAAGTAGAAAATGGAACCCACCAGGAGACGGGAAGATACAAGCTTTGGGCTCTTTCCCGTAAACACAATTAGGTAGTCACAATTAGGTAATCACCCACATTCATACGCCAATACTTGATTTCGCTGTCATTAAACAATGTTTATACAAAAACTGATTTGGGGAGTCTTTTGGATATGCTTTATATATTTATGCTCATAGCGAGCTCTGGCACTGAAAATAATTCTTTAATAGAAATCAATTGTATTCCTCAACTCATTTTCTGTCAGTTTCCTTGAAGGTCAATATCGGAATTCAATTTTTGTCAAGTGTATATATATATATATATATATATATATATATATATATATATATATATATATATATATATATATATATATATATATATATATTGTATTATATTCTTTTAATAAACTTATTTCGAATAACAGCGTCAGTCAAGTACAGAACTCAAGTAACATTGAAATAAGTTTTAAACCAAAGAATAAAATCTCCGCAAGACTTACCACACAAGCATCATGTACATTAAACTGAAGGCATGACATACATGCTATGATACACAAGTTTTACAGTATTATCATATCTTGACTATTTACACTTCAGTTAAGAGAGAAAACTTAAAATTCACCATTGCGCACTGTGGTGTTTATCAGGGTTATGCATTATATTAAAAGAACATTAATATGAAATCAAAGTTTCTTGACAAAGATAAGTAATTTAGTACATGGGAATAGTCATAGGTACACTTTTGGGTGGAAACTCCTTGAAAACATGAACATCTGCCAAACAGTGGTTAACACGTCAGAACCCCATCCAGATGATCATGTCCTGTCAATAAGAAGTTTTATGTATCTTTACAATTGCATCATAAGGTTAAGAGACTGGTTTTCTGTTATTGACAAGAGGTGAAAGACAATCACATTTTCCTCATACGACCTGGGATGGGTTAGGGAGAAACATCTGGACGGGGAAATGGTGTGAAAATAAGATA
The DNA here is from genome assembly GCA_037179515.1 of Halocaridina rubra. Taxonomy (NCBI): domain Eukaryota; kingdom Metazoa; phylum Arthropoda; class Malacostraca; order Decapoda; family Atyidae; genus Halocaridina; species Halocaridina rubra. The sequence continues at coordinate 21,912 of JAXCGZ010023196.1, forward strand.
CAAGAGGAGAAAAAAAAAATAGAAAAATATTTACGTAGCTTGAGGGAGAAAAAACAGAGTTTGAGAATAGAATTTGCAGGTAATAGCATAATAACAGAAAGGTGGGTAATAGCTTAAAATGAATTAAATCTTAATGCCTTGTTATGTACTAGAAGAGATGAAATAGCAGCCTGATATGTCCATATACAGTTCAGAGAAAATGGAAAGTTGGTAATGACCGAACTGCCTAATTATCGTGTAAACGAGGGGGAGTTTTTATTACTTGTAATAAATTTGATCGTATACTTTTATAACTTGTTTATAATTTCTTTTACTATAGTTAGGCAGTTATGTGAGAAATATTTAGCAAAGGGTAAGGATGTGTATTTTGCATTTTTTCATCTGGAGAAAGCATATGATAGAGTTGATAGAGAGGCTATGTGGAATGTTTTGAGATTATATGGAATTAATGGTAAATTGTTGCATGCAGTGAAGAGTTTGTATGAGGGCAGTAGAGCTTGTGTTAGGATAGGGAATGAAGTGAGTGAGTGGTTTCCAGTGAGTGTGGGACTGAGACAGGGATGAGTGATGTCACCATGGCTGTTCAATTTGTATATTGATGGAGTTGTAAGAGAGGTGAATGAGCGAGTGCGTGGTCGAGGTTTGTGAATGGTAGATGGGGATGATAATGAGTGGGAGCTGAATCATTTGCTGTTTGCAGATGATACTGTGGTGGTGGCAGATTCAGAGGAAAAGCTGTGTCAGTTAGTGTCAGAATTTGGAATGGTGTGTGAGAGAAGGAAGTTGCGAGTGAATGTGGGAAAGAGTAGGGTTATGAGGTGTACAAGAAATGAGGATGGCGCTGGATTGAATGTTATGTTGAATGGAGAGACACTTGAGGAGGTTAATCAGTTTAAGTATTTAGGCTCGGTTATAGCTGCAAATGGTGGAGTGGAAGCAGATGTGTGTCACAGAGTGAATGAAGGATGTAAAAGTGTTGGGTGCATTGAAAGGAGTGATGAAGAATAGAGGGTTGGAAATGAATGTTAAGAAAGTTTTGTATGAGAAAGTGGTTGTGCCAACTGTGATGTATGGATCAGAGTTATGGGGTATGAAAGTAAGTGAGAGACGGAAACTAACTGTGTTTGAGATGAAATGCCTGAGGAGTATGATTGGTGTATCTCGATTGGATAGGATTAGGAATGAAGTGGTGAGAGCAAGAACGAGTGTGAAGAGAGAAATTGCAGCCAGAGTAGATATGAATGTTCTGAGATGGTTTGGCCATGTGGAAAGGATGGATGATGAAAGGCTGCTGAAAAAGGTGATGTATGCGAGAGTTGATGGGAGAAATACTAGAGGGAGGCCTAGGTTTGGATGGAGTAAGGAGAGCCCTGAATGATAGGAGGATGGATGTGAGGGAAGCAAGCGAGCGTGTTAGGAATAGGAATGAGTGGCGAGCGATTGTGACGCAGCTCTGATGGGCATCTGCTGTTACCACGGGGCTGCATCTTACAGAGGTAGCCCTGTGGTAGGGGCAGTAGGAGGAGTTGGCAGTTGTGAAGCGACACAGGTTGTGGAAGAGCCGGGAGGATGGACTGTGGCACTCCAGCAGTGCCATCTGAACGGTCACTGGCTCCCTCGTCATTGCCCATAGAGCAATGTAATCCCCCTATTTGTTTTCCTTTCTTGATATCGGCTACCCCCCAATTAAAGGGGGAAACAGCCAAGGTAGATAGATAGACAATGGTTAGTTTGGTAGTCAACATTATTAATTTAAGAAGACGAAGATCTGACATCGGTGTACTGTGAGTGTTGACGCCTTACAATGGTAGGAATGCTGGTTTTGAGTGATAATTATCTTAAGGGGGGTTTACACGGTCAAACACTTGTCTGTTGAAACGCGTTCGACGAACTGTTTGACCGTGTAAACCCCCTTCTTGGTGTGTTTATTCTTACTGAATAGAAGCTTTATGCTAGGAGTGGTAGTGCCAGGTAAATGGTGTATTGAAAATGATTACTGTTGAATTATTGAGAGAACAAAGTAAAATTGCGTATAATTATTTTGAAAGACATCACTATCTGGTGTCACTCCCACAACTCTGCCAATCCCATTTTACCCCCTACGGCCGAGAACTGGTTAGAGAGCACCCGGATGGGGAAATTCTATGAGCAGCATAAGAAATAAGTTTAAGAAACTCAGAGTAATTTAATTACATGACTGTCAAAACGTTAAATATGGATAGAAGCAAAAGGGAGGAAAAAATAGTACATTCAAAGACATCATTTTTAGGAGAAATAAAGTACAAGAGGAAAAAAGACAACTAGAAAAAAAAAATCATTGCTCGACGGAGAAATGAGAGAGCTGGAGCTTAGGATTCCCAAGTAATAATATATAATAACATTAAAATTGAATGATGGCTTAAAATTGATTAGATGTTAATGCCTAACTGTATTCTGGAAGAGGTGAAATAGCAGCTTGGTATGTCCATATAAAAGGGAGTCTTGAACAGGTCAGAGAAGATTTCTAGGAGCTGAATGCAAACCCGCATAGCATTACAAAAACATTCTTAGATGTAGTAAAATGTAATATGATAGCAAAATAAGAAAAGAATGAGATGATATTGGAAAGTGTTCTTACAATTGATTACAGGGAGATAGTAATAGCAGAAATGAAGGCGGTTATGATTGAGATAGTAAATCTTTTTATCGGTACAAGAATATGGTAAAGACAAACCATTGCTAATCTAAGGTATATGCGAATCTTAGGAGTCAACATGACTGGGAATATACAAACATAATAAGGGTAGGGTGCCATATTTGATAAGGAAGCTAGGAGTATTTTGTGGTCCAAATAATATTATAAGCATTTACTGACTTGGTATAATCGTTGGTAATGGGAAGGCAAAATTGACAAAGATAACATTTATCAGGGGGGACGCATGAAAGAGTTAATGATGAAGGGAAAATATATAAAATACTAAAGAATACGAGACAGTCTTAATTTTACTTAATACAAGCAAGGATTAAATGGAAAAATTTAAAACGATGGATGCAGAAAGCTTAAACATTAATGAAGGAAGAAATAAGAAAGGTGACAAAAGATTTGCTTTGGCGTTCATTCCTTCGAAGGAATGATAAAGAAAGTGTTCGGAAGCCAAGGTATATAGCTGCATTACGCTTGCTGCACACAATTACTGATGGGGTAGCTGATAAGGCAGAAGAATGAAAGAATAGAATGCACGAAACTAAGGCAAATATTGTAGTAATTACAGAGACAAAACTGCATGAACAATTATACGTTGTTACAGTTTTTCCCACGGGTTACAAAATAATGAGAACTGAGATATCTGAGAGGGCTGCTGAAGGGGTACCTATGCTTGCAGGTGAAAGTTTCAAGCTTAAGAAATTAACATTGCTTTAGGAGTAAATTTCATGGAGTTTATTCTTGTTCACATTAATACGGACTTAGCATTAAAAAGCTGTGGTATTGAATTTATAAGAGAATCAACAAACACTCGAGCTGTGTGAGGTAAGTAATATAGGTACAACATGAGTGATAATTTCGATTGTATGCATTACACGTGAGAACATTTCTCGGATATTTATTAAGGGGATTTTAATCCTATAGAAATATACTGGAATAGTCTTGATCCATACAGTGGAGAGGACTGAAGTTCTTAGATTGTGTGCAAGGAAAACTATTGCACCAAAATGTACTGTAACCAACAAGGGCTAGGAGAGGAGATGTCATCGTTGCTTCATTTTATTTTCTCAGTTTACGTTTTGGATATTGTACAATTAAATATCAAACACCAGCTGGAAAAAGCAAATAGTGAGTGATTGTGACGGATTACCTCATCGAGAATGTATTGATTGAGAGTTGGGGACAGGGAAGAAATTAAGAAAAAAACTCTCCAGTTGGAGATTACAAGATTATTAGAGATAATTTTAAAAGTACTAACTATGGGACGGTATTTAACAACTAACCTGTACAGGATTAATGCAATTTTGTGTGTGAAGACATTAAAAACCTTTGCTTACTAGCTACCAGATTTGGGATTATTAATGCCAAAAAGAAATCAAATAATGACAATAAGGCCATAGGAGAGGAGAAACAGGTGCTGGAATAGGTATAAAAGAAAAAAATGGTATATATGTTTGACAAAATTATAAATTAGCGAGAAATGAGTACTGATGTGTAAGAAAAAAGACAGAGGGCATTTGGGAGAGAAATATTGAGAGCTAAGGAGTCCCAAAATTTGTCACAAAATTATCAGAGCGATATCAAAAGTAATAAAACTCCTTTTAAAGTTTATTGGAGTAGACAGAAACATCACTGAAATAGAAAAAAGATCTGAGAGGAATGCAATGTGCAGTTTCAGAAAGTACTTATAATTGAGAATTCCCCACCTTCCCCTATTGAAGAGATGAGAAAACAAAGATCAATATCAGGGAACATCGTCTTGTTAACTACAGAAACATGCAACGAAAGAGAGGGTTAGGAAGATTGCATATATATATATATATATATATATATATATATATATATATATATATATATATATATATATATATATATATATATATCTGGATGTGTGCGCGTGCGTGTGTGTGCGTGTGGCTACGTAAGGAATTTGAAGGAAATTTTGAGATCCTTCGTACTTGCGAGTATATTTATCTATTACTCCTCTTCAGAGGTGTCTAATTTATAGAAAAGCAGAAGCGATATATATATATATATATATATATATATATATATATATATATATATATATATATATATATATATATATATATATATATATATATATATATATATATATATATATATATATATATATATATATATATATATATATATATATATATATATATATATATATATATATATATATATATATATATATATATATATATATATATAAATTGTGCTGTGATATAGCAGTTTATTTTGCATATATATATATATATATATATATATATATATATATATATATATATATATATATATATATATATATATACACAAAGACAGGAGAAAAACAAAATCAGAAAAATTATCACCTCAAAGGAAAATCATTGTTGGCCACCACAATCTAGATGAAAGGTTTTATATTTCCCTCTATGGGTTTGGCAAGGAAAGAGGTTAATACTGAGATTAACAAGGGCGTAGTCACCGTGGCTCAAGCGGTAGCTTCCGCGACTCTGAGGAAGCAAGGGCATGCACTCTGGGTAACGATTACATCTGCCAAAACAAGTCCTTTGAAAGAAGGCAACCATCCTAGCCATTGGTAGAAAAAGGAGTCCGTGACGTAAAACCGGAACTGAGATTAACAAGAGCGTGTAAGCGTAGTGGAGTAAATTAAGGTACGGTCTATAGTGGAAGGAGAAGATTACGATAAGAATGGTAGCAACAATAATAAGAATAACAAATTAAAATAATAATAATAATAATAATAATAATTAAAGATATATTAATGATGATTATATAAATTAGATACCTCTGTTGGGTAGTAGATAAATTACTCGAAAGTAATAAGGATCTCAACTGTTCTTTTAATTTCCTTACGTAGCCATAACCATCCACATTTTCAATATTTACGTGCTTCTCGTGAAACATATATATATATATATATATATATATATATATATATATATATATATATATATATATATATATAATCTTTGCCTTTAAACTTAAAGTTCTTAGTTTTTCTTTTGTATTTTACAAAAATTTGTGACAGTGGCGTGTTTGAATCTATCAATTTTTCAGCTGGTGAAGATTCTCTTCCCGCAGTGAGCCTGTGTTTTATTATAATGTACTCACTGGGAAAACGGTACTTACAAGGTATATCGCGCAAGGGTCTCCACTACGCTTATATAAGATGTCTCAAATGACGTTAACTCTAGTTAAATGAAGGTTTAAAGCTTGAGATGGGATTTATAACATAGCTCAAGACCATCTTATTGCTTGCCTACCCATGAGACTTCTCATCTGTCTTATTATGCTTTTGCTTTTTTTCCATTTGTATTAATTATTCATTTGCTCCATATTCATTACCACAACTTATTCAGTTATGTTCGTGAAAATTCTCTCCCACTACTTAAACTCTATATCAGAGGTGGCCAAACAACCGATCGCGATCTACCAGTCGATCGCGGCCACTTGTTTGGTCGATCGCCGTTCCCCCACAGTTTGAACTTATTATTTTTTCTTAATTTCGTTTGAACTGATTAATCATTTTTTTTTAATATATAAATGAGACAATTTACCCTCATGTTTTATTGTACTATGCTATTTGAACATTTTCCTCCCCAGCTGACGTAATATCATATGATTACTTATTATTTTAGATCGTAAAAGTTTCAGTCTTTAGAGTAGATCTCGGAATCCAAAAGTCTGCCCACCCCTGCCCTATATGATGATACTTTCACTGAGGCACACCATGCCTGATTTGATCTATACATACATACATACATATATATATATATATATATATATATATATATATATATATATATATATATATATATATATATATATATATATATATATATATATATATATATATATATATATTAATAACACTGAACTGTTAACATACATTTTAAAATGACAGGAAAAGCCTATTAAATAAAACAACGGATATATGTATATAAAAAGTACTTATTAATTTCGTGACCTAAACTGGTCTCCTTCTCAAAGTACTTTGAGAAGGTGACCAGTTTAGGTCACGAAATTAATAAGTAATTTTTATATATATTCGCTGTTTTATTTAATGGGCTTTTCCTACCCCCCCCCCCCCCCCCACACACACACACACACACACACACACACACACACACATCTTAAATTTTTAACTGTTTCGAGTGACTAAAGTGCTTAGTGGAAAACTTTACCATAATTTCCATAAATCTGAAATCCTGCAGAGTATTGTGAGTACAAAAACTAATATTTGTTGTAAGACGAGACTGTTCATATTAAAGGAAAAAAATTGAGAACTTTTTCGTGAGGAAGAGAGAGAAGCTGCCGTCCAGTTTCTGCCTTGAGGGAAATCTAGAAGAGTTGCCAGACGTGGAGCCATCACACCACATTACCTAATTTTTTGTGTAAACTGGGGAAAGCTCTTAAGCCGTTTTACCTGATCCTGTGGTTCTATATATTGTTAAAATCAGTATCCTTCCCATTTATATTAACTAGTTAGTTAGTTTGATACACGAAAAAATTGAATAATAAAAGAAAAAAAAATTACCAAATACCCACCTGTCAACAGTACTGAGTTAAGTTGCCAAGTAGTACAGCAGTCCTATTTTCTTCATTTTTTTTGCTTTTCTTTTAGCTTTCTCTTTTGCTATTTTGTTATTTTGTATATATATTGAGTTAAATGTAAAGTCTAAATCCCGTGATAACATATCTTGGTTAGCAAGTCAGTTTATCAGTTAGGAAGAATATATAACAGAAACAGGTGGGTGCCACCTCGAACACAAATTCGAATTTTCCTTCAGGTTTGACTTTTGTTTTTCTTTTTCTTTTTATACTTAAATTACCATGGTCAAGTTTTTAAGTTAAGATGTGTGTTACCAGAAAGGAGACACACTGAGTCACTAAATAGCACTTATATGGAGATATAAAAATTCTGTGTGAAGGTAAATTAGAAGTTTTTCTCTTTTTTTTTTTTTTTTTTTTTTTTTTTTTTTTCTTATTCTGTGAGAGGGAGAACATAAAAATGAAGCCATCTCTGTCCCAAACCTCTCCCACCCATGGGTCGGGAGAAGGGGTAGTCATCAGAGGACTTAAACAGAGAATCAAGAAGTTAGAGGAAATGGTTACAAGCCTTGATGATAAAATTCGGAATATGGATGGAGAAATGAAAGAGAATGAAACACTCAGAGAACAAATAAGATCTTTGGAGGAAGCAAATAAAGCACAAGGGCAGGAGAGAAAGGAACTAGAAAAAAGAATAAAGAAGCTGGAAGGGGAAAAGAGTCAACTAGAATCTAGAATTTCTAAACAAGAAGATAAAAACAAACAGCTAAATGACAACCTAAAGGAATTAGATGTTAGTTCACTGCTCTCTTCTGAGAGAGACGAGATTGCTGCTTGGAATGTTCAGATTAAGGAAAACATTGAACAGTTCAGAAAAGAGTTCCAGGAGCTGAATATGGAAAATGATGCCATGAAAACGTCCTTTGCTGATGCACTAAAGGGGAATGTGGCAGTAAAAGAGGCTGTAAAGGTGGTGGCACTGGAAAACATACAAACAGTTGACTATAAAGAGACAGTAATCGAAAAAAATGAAAGACGTTGTGATGGAAAGGGCAAACTCACTCATCAGACAGGCACTTGATAAGGAGAAGACAGTGGTAATCTCAGGCATAAGTGAATCCCAGGAGCCAACATGGCAGGGGAGACTTGAAGAAAATAAAGCTAACGTTGTAGACCTGATAAGAAAGCTTGGAGTAGTATGTGGTCCTGAGGATATTGTAAACATACACCAACTAGGTAAATATTCGAGGGAAGGAAAGCCGAGACCAACAAAAGTAACCTTTGAGAGAGGGGAGACATGTAGGGAAATATTGTTGAGAAAAAAAAAGTCTAAAAGACCTTCAAGAATGCAAAGAAGTGTTCATTAGACGATACAGAACACAGGAAGAGATGGGAAAGATCAAAAACTTGTTGCAAGAGGCAAGAAGGTTAAATGATGAAAGAAATGAAGAAGAGAAGAAAAATTTTCGTTACAGAATACTTCCAGACAAAGGGGAGATAAAGAAGATAATGACAGAAGATCAGGGGATGGGGCCTCATTAAGATTGTTATACACAAATGCTGATGGATTAGCTGGTAAGGCAGTAGAATTAAAAGATAGGATTCCACGAAGGCAGTAAGGCCGAGCAGTGAGTGAGGCTCAGGCACAGTCCTAGGGCCAGAATACTAAGGGTCGAAAGATCTGAGAGGACTGGTGGAGGGATAGCACTGCTCATAAGTGAGAGGATTCAAGTTGAAGAAATAAACTTGGATATAGAAAGTGAGTTCAGGGAATTTCTTGTTGCTCGCATAAATACTGGGTCAGAGAGCATTATAATAACTGTTGTATACAACCCACCAAGGAACCAAAATAGGCTTGAAATTTATGAGGAAAGTCATATAGGTACGATTGAAGTCATAAACTCAGTTGTTAACATGGCGCGGGAGAAAAAATGTAGGATTTTGATTATGGGAGACTTTAATCATAAAGAGATAGATTGGATAAATCTTGACCCACACAGTGGTGAGGACTCATTTGGGGCAAGATTCCTAGATTGCGTACAAGGGAATTTCCTACACCAACATGTAATGGAACCAACAAGAGCCAGGGGTGGGGATGAGCCATCACTACTTGATCTGGTGTTCACAGATAATGTGTTGGATATTGAAAATATAGAGTATGAACCACCAATTGGAAAGAGTGACCACTGTGTGTTGTTGATGGAGTATATCATTGAAGACATTCTTCCTGAGAGTAGAGGCACTGAGGACATGAGGAGGAACTATCCGAAAGGAGATTACATCAAAATGAATGAGCTTTTTGCAGTTAATGACTGGAGAACCTTATTTTACAACAAATCTGTACAAGAAATGTATGACATCTTTTGTGAGAAATATGGGAAGATAGTAGATTGCTGCATACCTGTCACCAAAGTAGGTGTAATTCATGCCAGAGAGAAATGGTTCGATAATGGGTGTAAAAGAGCTAAGGAGTGGAGAGACAAATGCTGGAAAAGGTATAGGAGGAGAAAAAACATAAATGCCTGGCAAACCTACAAAAGAGCAAGAAATGACTACCTAAGTAAAAGGAGAGAGGCAGAGAGAGATTATGAGAGGGACATCACCAGGAAGGCTAAAGAAAATCCCAAGCTTTTCCACAGCTTTATCAGAGGAAAACTGAAGGTAAAAGAACAGGTTTTAAGGCTAAAGAGAGCGGATGGAAGCATCACTGAGACGGACGAAGAGATCTGCAAAGAATTGAACAAGGAGTTTCAGTCAGTATTTACAGTAGAAAATACCCCACCCCCTCAGATTGCAGTGATAGAAGCTCAAGGGCCGGTACTAGAGAACATCAACCTTACAGCCACAGAGGTATGCAAAGCGCTGATGGATTTAGATGTTCATAAAGCTACAGGTCCTGATGACATATCCCCTCATGTGCTTAAAAAATGCGCAAACACAATATCAGTGGCACTAAGTATCATATTTAAGGAGTCACTGGAGTCGGGGGAGATTCCAAGATGCTGGAAACAAGCAAATGTGATACCTATCTTCAAAAAGGGAAGGAGGGATACGGCTCTGAACTATAGACCAGTTTCCTTGACCAGCATAGTTTGCAAAGTTATGGAGAAACTACTAAGGAAACATATCTCTCTTCACTTGGAATCCTTCAACTTTTTGTCAGTGAGGCAACATGGCTTCAGAGAAGGAAGATCAACAGTAACAAACTTATTAGAATTTTATGATGAGGTAAGCCAAATCTTACAGGAAAGAGAGGGCTGGGCAGATTGCATATTCCTAGACTTCCAGAAAGCGTTTGACACTGTTCCACATGGGAGACTTATTAGGAAGCTGCAATCAATGGCTAGAATAGGTGGAAATGTCTTGGAATGGATAAAAACTTACTTAGAAGGAAGGGAACAGAGGGTTAGAGTAAGACACTCAGTGTCTGAATGGAGAAGAGTTAGTAGTGGAGTTCCACAGGGTTCAGTTTTAGGGCCACTTTTGTTCCTTGTATATGTAAATGACCTACCAGAGTCTGTAAATTCATTCATGAATATGTTTGCAGATGATGCAAAGATTGTGAAGAAAGTAAAAAACGAGAACAATGGTAGAGAACTTCAGGAGGATCTAAATAATCTGCATGAGTGGTCAGAAAAGTGGCTAATGAAATTCAATACCTCAAAATGTAAGGTAATGAGAATGGGTACAAGTGCAAGAAGGCCCAAACTTGACTACTCGGTGGCTGGAGTACAACTTCAAGAGACAGAAAATGAGAGAGATCTAGGAGTAAACATACTGGCAGATTTGTCTCCAGAAATACATATAAATGGCGTAGTAAGGGCAGCATATGCATTCTTATCAAACGTAAGGGTAGCCTTCAGGCACATGGACAAGGAAATGTTCAGAAATATTTATGTAACCTATGTGAGGCCAAAACTCGAATATGCAGCCCCCTTTTGGAATCCGCACTTGAAAAAGCACATAGCTAAGCTTGAAAAAGTTCAAAGACATGCCACGAAACTGGTGCCAGAAATACGCAATCTCGGTTATGATGAGAGGCTGAGGGAATTAGACTTGCCATCACTCGAAGCTAGAAGAGTAAGGGGGGATATGGTGACAGTCTTTAAATTCCTTCATGGTTATGATAGAGTGGATAGGGATCGATATTTCGATATGGCTGGCTCTAGAACTAGAGGTCATAGTTTGAAGCTTCGGAAGAAAACTTGTTTGCAGGATGTAAGGAAATACTTTTTCAGTGTAAGAGTAGTTGATAATTGGAATTCGCTAAGCGAGGAGGTAGTTAATGCTATCTCAATCCATAGTTTTAAGGACAGGTATGATAAGTATCACTAAGTCTAAAAATGGAACCGATCAGGAGACGGGAAGATACGAGCTTTGGGCTCTTTCCCGTAAACACAATTAGGTAATCACAATTAGGTAATCACACACACACACACACACACACACACACATATATATATATGAGAGAGAGAGAGAGAGAGAGAGAGAGAGAGAGTTGTTTTTTATTGCTCTCAAAATCTAAAAAGTTTTCATCATCTTGATTACTTTATCTCGTCTTTAGGGTACACACTCGAAGAGATTCAACCGCTTCTCCTCCCTCACCTCCTTATCTCTCCTACTCCCCCCCCCCTATACATATTACTTCATCTCTACCCATTTGAGAATGGTTTCTTATATTCCTCTGTTTACATAACATTTTCATGCGGATAACACTCTCTCTCTCTCTCCTCTCTCTCTCTCTCTCTCTCTCTCTCTCTCTCTCTCTCTCTCTCTCTCTCCTGTGTGATTACCTAATTGTGTTTACGGGAAAGAGCCCAAAGCTGTGATTACCTAATTGTGATTACCTAATTGTGTTTACGGGAAAGAGCCCAAAGCTCGTATCTTCCCGTCTCCTGATCGGTTCCATTTTTAGACTTAGTGATACTTATCATACCTGTCCTTAAAACTATGGATTGAGGTAGCATTAACTACCTCCTCGCTTAGCGAATTCCAATTATCAACTACTCTTACACTGAAAAAGTATTTCCTTACATCCTGCAAACAAGTTTTCTTCCGAAGCTTCAAACTATGACCTCTAGTTCTAGAGCCAGCCATATCGAAATATCGATCCCTATCCACTCTATCATAACCATGAAGGAATTTAAAGACTGTCACCATATCCCCCCTTACTCTTCTAGCTTCGAGTGATGGCAAGTCTAATTCCCTCAGCCTCTCATCATAACCGAGATTGCGTATTTCTGGCACCAGTTTCGTGGCATGTCTTTGAACTTTTTCAAGCTTAGCTATGTGCTTTTTCAAGTGCGGATTCCAAAAGGGGGCTGCATATTCGAGTTTTGGCCTCACATAGGTTACATAAATATTTCTGAACATTTCCTTGTCCATGTGCCTGAAGGCTACCCTTACATTTGATAAGAATGCATATGCTGCCCTTACTACGCCATTTATATGTATTTCTGGAGACAAATCTGCCAATATGTTTACTCCTAGATCTCTCTCATTTTCTGTCTCCTGAAGTTGTACTCCAGCCACCGAGTAGTCAAGTTTGGGCCTTCTTGCACTTGTACCCATTCTCATTACCTTACATTTTGAGGTATTGAATTTCATTAGCCACTTTTCTGACCACTCATGCAGATTATTTAGATCCTCCTGAAGTTCTCTACCATTGTTCTCGTTTTTTTCTTTCTTCACAATCTTTGCATCATCTGCAAACATATTCATGAATGAATTTACAGACTCTGGTAGGTCATTTACATATACAAGGAACAAAAGTGGCCCTAAAACTGAACCCTGTGGAACTCCACTACTAACTCTTCTCCATTCAGACACTGAGTGTCTTACTCTAACCCTCTGTTCCCTTCCTTCTAAGTAAGTTTTTATCCATTCCAAGACATTTCCACCTATTCTAGCCATTGATTGCAGCTTCCTAATAAGTCTCCCATGTGGAACAGTGTCAAACGCTTTCTGGAAGTCTAGGAATATGCAATCTGCCCAGCCCTCTCTTTCCTGTAAGATTTGGCTTACCTCATCATAAAATTCTAATAAGTTTGTTACTGTTGATCTTCCTTCTCTGAAGCCATGTTGCCTCACTGACAAAAAGTTGAAGGATTCCAAGTGAAGAGAGATATGTTTCCTTAGTAGTTTCTCCATAACTTTGCAAACTATGCTGGTCAAGGAAACTGGTCTATAGTTCAGAGCCGTATCCCTCCTTCCCTTTTTGAAGATAGGTATCACATTTGCTTGTTTCCAGCATCTTGGAATCTCCCCCGACTCCAATGACTCCTTAAATATGATACTTAGTGCCACTGATATTGTGTTTGCACATTTTTTAAGCACATGAGGGGATATGTCATCAGGACCTGTAGCTTTATGAACATCTAAATCCATCAGCGCTTTGCATACCTCTGTGGCTGTAAGGTTGATGTTCTCTAATACCGGCCCTTGAGCTTCTATCACTGCAATCTGAGGGGGTGGGGTATTTTCTACTGTAAATACTGACTGAAACTCCTTGTTCAATTCTTTGCAGATCTCTTCGTCCGTCTCAGTGATGCTTCCATCCGCTCTCTTTAGCCTTAAAACCTGTTCTTTTACCTTCAGTTTTCCTCTGATAAAGCTGTGGAAAAGCTTGGGATTTTCTTTAGCCTTCCTGGTGATGTCCCTCTCATAATCTTTCTCTGCCTCTCTCCTTTTACTTAGGTAGTCATTTCTTGCTCTTTTGTAGGTTTGCCAGGCATTTATGTTTTTTCTCCTCCTATACCTTTTCCAGCATTTGTCTCTCCACTCCTTAGCTCTTTTACACCCATTATCGAACCATTTCTCTCTGGCATGAACTACACCTACTTTGGTGACAGGTATGCAGCAATCTACTATCTTCCCATATTTCTCACAAAAGATGTCATACATTGTGTGTGTGTGTGTGTGTGTGTGTGTGTGTGTGTGTGTGTGTGTGTGTGTGTGTGTGTGTGTGTGTGTGTGTGTGTATGTGTGTGTGCTTGTTCGCGACTGTGAATCATAATATATAATTTTTTTAGATGCCACTTGTTATATCGATATTAATAATATTTATATGCCACAGACTTCAAATAATAAGAATAAGTAAATGGGAATGTTAATATAGAGTGTTTATTTAACTGAGCAGAAATCAAAAATTCTTTAAATCGTTTCTCATATTTCCTTAAATTTTTCATATATTCCTTTTGTTATGTTGCTAGTGAGAGAAAGTGAAGATAGTGTCGTAAAATGATTTTTTTTCTTTTTTTTAGCATTAAAAAATGTGGATGCTCTTAATTGTTATTTGTATGATGCTCTTCCGCTTCCCCTTCCTTAAATGATATTGACGTTAAGGACAATGGTGAATACGACACCCCTTGCGAAATTGCTGCTTGTCAGTTCTAAGTGTTAATATCTATGCATTGTTCTTTATATAATACACTAGGCCTTTGTTGATGTTTTTTCTTCCAGGGATAAAAGTATTAATACGAGTATTTTATTTTTAGTATTCAAATTGAGTTTTTTTTTTGCTAATTTTTCTACCTTTTGTAATGGTATGTATGCAGATATTATTTAAACTAAACTATATTTTATTGAGGTTCTTACTGAATGAGGCGACGAATGGCCTTTATTGCCCTACCGCTCGGGTTATGCCAAATATTTATATTTACCTGCCTACCTGAAATTGCCATTGTAAATCCTGTTGTCTTTTAAGTATTCCAGCACCGTTTAGAAATAAATTTTAACTGGAGCATTTGTCTCGACCTATAGTAGTCACCGTGGCTCAAGCGATGGCGTCCGAGACTTTGAGGCGTCAGGTCGAGGGTTCGCGCCCCGTCACGGTCTGAGGTTAGTAAGGGCATGCACTTAGGGTAACGATTACATCTGCCAAAACAAGTCCTTCGCAAGAAGGCAACCGTCCTTGCCCTTGGTAAAAAAGGGAGTTCGTGACGTATATACATGGTTGCAGATATTTCGTGTGACAGCTTTCTTTAAGTGTTTGATGCCGTGAGATAGTCATCCTCAAATGATATTCTAATTCCTTTTTTTGTAATGGAGGTGACACTATGTTGTATCCTTTGATATCCTTGATAACTGAATGACCTCTCTGCCGGAGGGATCACCGAGCTTTACCGTAGGATAGTGTAAGCTTTCCCAGGGTAACTTAATTGCTCTTTTTTAGCATTTCTGGCTCTCTTTATGAAGCAATTCGCATTTGGTTTTTACGACGAGCCATTCCCCAGGAGATTGAAAATTCGGATAGAATTCCCTTGCGTCACAGAAGTCTCCATACGCATTCTCATACTGCAAGAGACCCTAAAGGAGTCTGAAAATGCAGATGATCCACCGAGT
>JAXCGZ010023196.1:42500-50000 GCA_037179515.1 Halocaridina rubra
TGGAGCATTTTTGAAAGATAGTGTCGTATCCGTCATTTTACTGTTCGGCGCTTGTGTTTGTTCGAAACCTGAAAATCGGAGAAAATGTGATTATACCTTCATTGCGCAAAAGATTAATTATTTTATATATATCACAAGTGAAATCTAGAGAGCTTACAAACGTTCTCGCCCATTCTATAATAAGAACGACCAATTCAAGTTCCAGAAAGGATGATAAGTTTATCTTGACCATTGTGAGACGAACAGTTACTACGATTCTTTCACCTCTCTCTTCAAATATATATATATATATATATATATATATATATATATATATATATATATATATATATATATATATATATATATATATATATATAATTTTTTTTTCTCGATGCAGTTACCTTGACAAATATTTACGAATGGTTGGAAATGAAGAACTAAAAGGAGTATGGAGAATTAATTGCGTTCCCTCCCGTCCAAGTTCAATTTGGAATTCGAAACTTGTTTTCATTTCTAAAACTGGTCATTCTCTCTCTCTCTCTCTCTCTCTCTCTCTCTCTCTCTCTCTCTCTCTCTCTCTCTCTCTCTCTCTCTCTCTCTCTCTCTCTCTCTCTCTCTCTCTCTCTCTCTCTCTCTCTCCCAGCACTTTCTGTCTTTTCCTTAGAGATCCTGATACAAATTCTTTTTCCTCCACTTATCGGAATGCAGATTTGCAGTTTTACAATGATAGCATTACTATTATATAGGGTAAAGACTGCTCCATAGTACTTGTATTTTTTTTTTTTTAATGGAGAATATTTGTACTTGTAGGACACCCACACCTCATGGCAGCACTTTAGGAATCTTGCTTCTACAAGAAGAAAAGTTTTGGTAGTTCAGTAAGCATAATTAGTCAAGTTTTACGATACCGTGTAATATTTTTATACAGTATCATCTCTTATTAAAGGAACTGTTTGACTATTCTAATTGCAGCAATCTCGGATTGAGCTTTGGTATAAAGAAATAATTATCATTCACAGAATGTGAAATTGTGTTAATTCTCTCTCTCTCTCTCTCTCTCTCTCTCTCTCTCTCTCTCTCTCTCTCTCTCTCTCTCTCTCTCTCTCCTCTCTCTCTCTCTCTCTCTCTCTCTCTCTCTCTCAAAACACGTGAAACATTTAACTGGAAGGAATGACAATATTAGGGAAAAAATGCAGAATTCTAGTGTAGGAGTAAATAGATTTTCTTAGACGTAAAGCCATTAGACAGAAAGTTAATGGTGAATGGAAATGCTTAAAATGATATAGTGAGCACTGATGCAGTATTACTGTTATGTGGAGTGGGGGGGGGGGGCTGCAGAACCGTAACTGGCTGAGTATTCGACTCGGGAGGTGATGCTCCCACGTTCGAGCCCACGGCGGGGGAGATATGAAGGGCATGCAGCCTTCATTCTCCAGCTTCATACCATTTCTGTCCACTCTCATATGTAGACTTATACTGAAAAAAAAAAAAAACGAATATACGGACGCTCTGCGCCTTCTAGATGAGAGAGGTCTACGTGATAACCGCTCTGCTAATGAATTAGTTTTTCTCCTATTAGAATAGCAGTTTTAAGAGGTTACTAAGAGAAAAGGCTAACTAATGTTCAATCAGATAAGACTAAATAAAAAAAACAGTTAATATTCTCACTTTATTATTATTATTATTATTATTATTATTATTATTATTATTATTATTATTATTATTATTATTATTGTTGTTATTGTTATAATTATTATTATTATTGCAGTTGTTGTTGTCATTAGGTTTTTTCAGTTGCTTTTAAAATGGCATATATATTTTTTTCTATTTTTAAATAGCATAATGAAACCTAAACTTTCAATGTATAAATGAGCTTTCCATATGCTACTGACCATGTGGTATTTGTTTTTCCATAGTTCATTTAAAAAAAAAATGTCACGGCCTCCTCGTCATTTTTATTTAGTTCTTGAGAAATATAATTTTGGAAATAATTTATACACACGTTCAAGGATCCTTAACATTTTTTTGCTTCCTACTGCATGTGGGGAATACTGAGGCTGAGTTGTTTTTCCTTGTTCACGATCAGGAATATCCCCTATAATCACCTCCTGCAATACGCAGGATATTCGCCTCCATTACTGCATTATATATATATGTGTGTGTGTGTGTGTGTGTGTGTGTGTGTGTGTGTGTGTGTGTGAGATTACCTAATTGTGATTACCTAATTATGTTTACGGGAAAGAGCCCAAAGCATGTCTCTTCCCGTCTCCTGATCCATTCCATTTTGTACTAAGTGATACTTTTCATACCTGTCCTTAAAACTATGGATTGAGATAGCATTAACTACCTGCTCGCTTAGCGAATTCCAATTATCAACTACTCTTACACTGAAAAAGTATTTCCTTACATCCTGCAAAGAAGTTTTCTTACGAAGCTTCAAAACTATGACCTCTAGTTCTAGAGCCAGCCATATCAAAATATCGATCCCGATCCACTCTATCATATCCATGAAGGAATTTAAAGACTGTCACCATATTCCCCCTCAATCTTCTAGCTTCGTGTAGTGGTAAGTCTAATTCCCTCAACCTCTCATCATAACTGAGATTTTGTATTTTTGGCACCAGTTTCGTGGCATGTCTTTGAACTTTTTCAAGCTCAGCTATGTGCTTTTTCAAGTGCGGATTCCAAAAGGGGGCTGCATATTCATGTTTTGGCCTCACATAAGTTACATAAATATTTCTGTACATTTCCTAGTCCATGTGCCTGAAGGCTACCCTTACATTTGATAAGAATGCATATGCTGCCCTTACAATGCCATTTATATGTATTTCTAGTGACAAATCTGCCAGTATGTTCACTCCTAGATCTCTCTCATTTTCTGTCTCTTGAAGTTGTACTCCAGCCACCGAGTAGTCAAGCTTGGGTCTTCTTGCACTTGTAGCCATTCTCATTACCTTACATTTTGAAGTATTGAATTTCATTAGCCACTTTTCCGACCACTCATGCAGACTATTTAGATCTTCCTGAAGTTCTCTACCATTGTTCTCGTTTCCTACTTTCTTCACAATCTCTGCATCATCTGCAAACATATTCATGAATGAATTTACAGACTCTGGTAGGTCATTTACATATACAGGGAACAAAAGTGGCCCTAAAACTGAACCCTGTGGAACTCCACTACTAACTCTTCTCTATTCAGACACTTGAGTGTCTTAATCTAACCCTCTGTTCCTAAAACTGAACCCTGTGGAACTCCACTACTAACTCTTCTCTATTCAGACACTGAGTGTCTTAATCTAACCCTCTGTTCCCTTCCTTCTAAGTAAGTTTTTATCCATTTTCAAGTGCGGATTCCAAAAGGGGGCTGCATATTCATGTTTAGGCCTCACATAAGTTACATAAATATTTCTGTACATTTCCTAGTCCATGTGCCTGAAGGCTACCCTTACATTTGATAAGAATGCATATGCTGCCCTTACAATGCCATTTATATGTATTTCTAGTGACAAATCTGCCAGTATGTTTACTCCTAGATCTCTCTCATTTTCTGTCTCTTGAAGTTGTACTCCAGCCACCGAGTAGTCAAGCTTGGGTCTTCTTGCACTTGTAGCCATTCTCATTACCTTACATTTTGAAGTATTGAATTTCATTAGCCACTTTTCTGACCACTCATGCAGACTATTTAGATCTTCCTGAAGTTCTCTACCATTGTTCTCGTTTCCTACTTTCTTCACAATCTTTGCATCATCTGCAAACTTATTCATGAATGAATTTACAGACTCTGGTAGGTCATTTACATATACAGGGAACAAAAGTGGCCCTAAAACTGAACCCTGTGGAACTCCACTACTAACTCTTCTCTATTCAGACACTTGAGTGTCTTAATTTAACAAACTGTTCCTAAAACTGAACCCTGTGGAACTCCACTACTAACTCTTCTCTATTCAGACACTGAGTGTCTTAATCTAACCCTCTGTTCCCTTCCTTCTAAGTAAGTTTTTATCCATTCCAAGACATTTCCACCTATTCTAGCCATTGCTTGCAGCTTTCTAATAAGTCTCCCATGTGGAACAGTGTCAAACGCTTTCTGGAAGTCTAGGAATATGCAATCTGCCCAGCCCTCTCTTTCCTGTAAGATTCGGCTTACCTCATCATGAAATCCTAATAAGTTTGTTACTGTTGATCTACCTTCTCTAAAGCCATGTTACCTCACTGACAAAAAGTTGAAGGATTCCAAGTGAAAAGAGAGATGTTTCCTTAGTAGTTTCTCCATAGCTTTGCAAACTATGCTTATCAAGAAAACTGGTCTATTGTTTAGAGCCGTATCCCTCCTTCCCATTTGAAGATAGGTATCACGTTTGCTTGTTTCCAGCATCTTGGAATCTCCCCTGACTCCAGTCACTTTTTAAATATGATTCTTAGTGCCACTGATATTGAGTTTGCACATTTTTTAAGTACATGAGGGGATATATCATCATGACCTGTAGCTTTATGAACATCTAGCTCCATCAGCGCTTTGCATACCTCTGTGGCTGTAAGGTTGATGCTCTCTAATACTGGCCCTTGAGCTTCTATCTCTGCAATCTGAGGGGGTGGGGTATTTTCTACTGCAAATACTGAATGAAACTCCTTGTTCAATTCTTTGCAGATCTCTTCATCCGTCTCAGTGATGCTTCCGACCGCTCTCTTAAGCCTTAAAACCTGTTCTTTTACATTTAGTTTTCCTCTGATAATGCTGTGGAAAAGCTTGGGATTTTCTTTAGCCTTCCTGGTGATGTCCCTCTCATAGTCTCTCTCTGCCTCTCTTCTTTTACTTAGGTATCATTTCTTGCTCTTTTGCAGGTTTGCCAGCCATTTATGTTTTTTCTCCTCCTATACCTTTTCTAGCATTTGTCTCTCCTCTCCTTAGCTTTTTTATACTCATTATCAAACCATTTCTTTCTGGCATGAATTACACCTACTTTGGTGACATGTATGCAGCAATCTACTATCTTCCCATATTTCTCACAAAAGATGTCATACATTTCTTGTACAGATTTTTTGTAAAATTAGGCTCTTCAGTCAATAACTGGTAAAAAGCTCATTCATTTTGATGTAATCTTCTTTCGGATAGTTCCTCCTCATGTCCTCAGTGCCTCTACTCTCAGGCAGACTATCTTTAATGATATACTCCATCAACAACACACAGTGGTCACTCTTTCCAATTGGTGGTTCATGGGTTTGCACCCCGTCACGGACTGAGGTTAGTAAGGGCATACACTCAGGGTAACGATTACATCTGCCAAAACAAGTCTTTTGCAGGAAGGCAACCGTCCTAGCCCTCAGTAGAAAAGGGAGTTCGTGACGTAAAACCGAATCCACTCAATTTTTTTCAATATCCAACACGTTATCTGTAAATACTAGATCAAGTAGTGATGGCTCATCCCCACCCCTGGCCCTCGTTGGTTCCATTACATGTTGGTGTAGGAAATTCCCTTGTACGCAGTCTAGGAATATTGGCCTGAATGAGTCCTCACCACTGTGTGGGTCAAGATTTATCCAATCTATCTCTTTATGATTTAAATCTCCCATAATTAAGATCCCACATTTTCTCACCCGTACCATAGAAACAACTGAGTTTATGACTTCAATAGTATCTATATGACTTTCCTCATAAACTTCTAGCCTATTTTGGTTCCTTGGTGGGTTATATACAACAGTTATTATAATGCTGTCTGACCCAGTATTTACGTGAGCAACTAGAAATTCCTTGAACTCACTTTCTATAGCCAAGTTTTTTTCTTCAACTTGAATCCTTTCACATATGAGCAGTGCTATCCCTCCACCAATCCTCTCAGATCTTTCAACCCTTAATATTCTGAAGCCCAGGAAAAAAATGGGACACTGTTTATGTCCTCACTCAACTTAGTCTCTGTAACTGCTACCATATCTGCCTTACTGTTGTGAATCCTATCTTTTAATTCTACTGCCTTACCAGCTAATCCATCAATCATTTGTGTGTAACAATCTTAATGAGGCCCTATCCCCTGATCTTCTGTCATTATCTTTATCTCCCTTTTGTCTGGAAGAACTCTGAAATGAAATATTTTCCTCTCCTTCAATTCTTTCCTCATTTAACTTCTTGCCTCTTGCAACAAGCTTTTTATCTTTCCCATCTCTTCCTGTGTTCTGTATCATCTAATGAACACTTCTTTGAATTCTTGAAGGTCTTTTAGACTTTTTTTCTCATCAATATTTCTCTACATGTTTCCCCTCTCTCAAAGGTTACTTTTGTTGGTCTCTGCTTTCCTTCCCTCGAATATTTGCCCAGTTGGTGAATGTTTACAATATCCTCAGTACCACAAACTACTCCAAGCTTTCTTATCAGGTCTACAACCCCAGCTTTATTTTCTTCAAGTCTTCCCTGCCATGGTGGCTCCTGGGATTTGCTTATGCCTGATATTACCACTGTCTTCTCTTTATCAAGTGCCTGTTTAACCAGTGGATTTGCCCTTTCCATCACAACGTCTTTCATTTTTTTGATTACTGTCTCTTTATAGTCAATTGTTTGTATGTTTTCCAGTGCCACCACCTTTACAGCCTCTTTTACTGCCACATTCCCCTTTAGTGCATCAGCAAATAAGTTTTCATGGCATCATGTTCCATATTCAGTTCCTGAAACTTTTTCTAAACTATTAGATGTTTTCCTTAATGTGGACATTCCAAGCTGCAATCTCGTCTCTCAGAAGAGAGCAGTGAACTAACATCTAATTCATTTAGGTTGTCATTCAACTGTTTGTTGTTATCTTCCAGCTTCTTTATTCGTTTTTCTAGTTCTTTTCTCTTCTGCCCTTGTGCTTTATTTGCTTCCTCCAAAAATCTTATTTCCTCTCTGAGTGTTTCATTCTTTTTCATTTCTTTATCCATATTCCGAATTTCATCATCAAGGCTTATAACCATTGCCTCTAAATCCTTGATTTTCTGTTTTAATCTCCTAATAGCTACCCCTCCTTCTGCTGCTACATCCCATGGAGATCCTCTATCATCCCTCCCCAATGGGGGGGTTGGGTTGGGACAGAGATGGCCTCATTTTCATGTTTTCCCTTTCACAGAATATAGAAAGAAGAGAAAGAGAAAAACTTTTAGTTAAGCTTCACACAGAATTTTTATATCTTCATATAAGTGCTATTTAGTTACTCAATTTATTTCGTTTCTGGTAACACACATCCTAACTTAAAAATTTGACTTTGATGATTTGAGGGGAAAAAAAAGAAAAAAATGCAAACAAAAACAAAAGTGTACTTGAAGGAAAATTTGTATTTGAGGAGACACCCACCTGTTTCTCCTATATATTCTTCTTAACTGACAAACTCACTTGCTAACCAAGGTATGTTATCACAGAATCAGACTTTACATTTAACTCAATATATATACAAAATAAAAAATAAAAGAGAAAGCTAAGAGAAAAGTAAAAAAATGAAGAGAAATAAGACAGCTGTGCTACTTTGCAACTTTACTCTGTACTGTTGACAGGTGTAT
>JAXCGZ010023196.1:55000-57192 GCA_037179515.1 Halocaridina rubra
GGTATTTGACATCTGCAGACGGGAAAATACACCTGGTTATCAATTCTTAAATTCATATATTGCAAATAATGTGGAAGCTTCTGCTCTAAGTGGAATAAAAACTGTAATACTGAATAAACCCGAAGGTGCCACAAAATATCTTACATATAGACAAATTTTAAATAGTCAGTTGACAGTACATAAAGTGTATAGTAGCAAAGAGTTTGTACCAGATTATTTGCGAATGGCATTCACAATGAGTTGCGTGTAGAGACTGGAAGGTGGAGCAGAACACCAAGAGAAATGAGAGTATGTGCTTGTGATCAAATGGCAGTTCAGAGTGAAGAACATGTGCTAATTGAGTGTCCTTTCTCCCAACCAGTGAGACAAAAATATAATATGTTAAACTATCTGAGTGTCCAATCACTTTTGAATGAAGAGCTTCATATTACCGAGTTGTGTCAGTATATTTATGAAGTACTAAAGTTGTACAGATAAGGAAGAAATTCAACCTTGTAATGAGGAAAGCATTGATTTTTTGTATGTATAGGTTAATTTGTAATATTTGGATGTATTCTATTCTTCTAACTGTATTTCAGAATTAGGCATTAAGATAAATATGATTATTTACTTTTGTTGGTAAGTTTGTGAGAATATTTGTATTGTTCTTTAGGCTAAGATTTTTTTTGATGGACAAAATATTGTTTCTATTACTTATGCTATTTTGTGCAAAAAGAAAAAATTTAATATATTTTTGTAATACTTTTGTAATATTTTGTCAATAAACTATATATATATGACACTTGGACAGGCAAAAATTTGCCCTCATCAAGACAAAGAAAAAGTAAGTTTAAGGACGGTAGAGATGAGGAAATGATACACAACAAGAAAAGGACGGGTTGAAACAACAGTCAAAGTACTGATGACCTAAAGATATGGCACGATTATACCCTAAGGGAAGTTAGATTATAAGGATCAGGAAAGACAGAAGGACTTAAGAGAGTTCCAGAGTCTGGAGGTAGATGGGAAGAAGCAAAAGCTGCATCGACCAGTCATCAAGCTACAAATCTCCACACAGTACCTGTGAGGCAAGGCCGCTTGTCGAGTTTATGTGGCCTCAGCAGTGGGGGAGGGATGCAACTCGCCAAGTTATCAGAGCAGCGATGGAAGTAATAGCGATAGAAAAGGGGAAGGGATGATACCTTACGGCAAAAAGAAAGAGAATCCAGATTAATACTAAGAGAAGGGTCATTAATGAGTCTGACTGCCTAAGAGTTAATCCTATCAAGGAGATAAGTATCTGAAGAAGCACTCCAGATGGATAAGACCTTTATAGATTTTAAGTAACTGTATAAAGGAAAAGTCTTCTAACAAATATATTACAAAAGCCATTGATGAGATATTTTAATCAGATTCATTATATGTACTCAGCAGTTATCAAAGTTTTAATCACATTGCATTTGTGTATTTCATGTGCCCTGTTGTTGAAAGAGGTACTGTTAAATGAAGCCCTAAAAAATAGCTCCTCCTCAAGAGAAGGCACAATGTGTGCCATGGTTTATTGAAACAAAATCGGATACTCAGACTTTGCGAAACTACAGAACTAAGTATGGAAGAGATCCACCAGTATGTCCATCAATTCGTGCATGCCACAAGAAATTTATTGAGGCATGGACAGTGTTGGATAAAGGGGGCATTGGACGACCAAGAACCTTTGAGATAAACATCGATCGTGTAAGACAAGCCTATGGTCGTTCTCCTACAAAGTCCATCCATACTGCTACCAGTATGTGTGGTGTGGTGTGGGATCATGTGCAATTACATCATTGGCCCATTTTTCTTCAACGAGACATCAATTATTGTAGATGTTTACCTTGACCTTTTGACAAAGTTTGTGGCACCACAACTAGATGACCTTCAACCAGCCATCATTATCCAGCAAGATGGTGCACCACCACATTGGGGACTGGATGTTCGTGGGTTCCTAAATCAAACATTTCCAGACCGGTGGATTAGAAAGGATAGCCCATTTCCCTGGCTACCTCGTTCACCAGATATTGCTCCCCTTGACTTCTTTCTATGGAGTTATGTTAAAGATATCGTGTACCGAACAAAGATACGGGACATCACTGATCTCAAGCAAAAGATCACTGATGCCATAGCCACCATTGATGAGGCTATGCTACAGCAAACATGGCGAGAAATCAAGTACC
>JAXCGZ010023197.1:0-17500 GCA_037179515.1 Halocaridina rubra
GGATATTTGGCTGATGACCTGTAAGTGTTGTGGGTCTTTTAGAACTTTTTTAAGAGATTGTCCAGATAGTTGGGAAAATTCTCTTAAAGGTAATGATTTTCAATAACAGAAGGAAGAAGATGCTATATGTTTCACATGATGTAATAATGAGGATATGCCAATTTTTATCAATGAAGCGTATAACTGAGCAGTTTTAGATAGTGCATGTTCCAGTACTGTATGTGGGGAGAAGTGGTTGGAGACTTTCTCGGATGCATTTTCTGATGATGAGTGTCAAACTGCACAGAGGCATGGTAGTAATAAAATTTTTAAATTTGGAGGGGGTACTAGGTTGCACTCTTAAGGGAGAGTATATTTTGCCAGTCTTACTTGTGGGCATTAGGGTATATATTTGCACTGATGTGGTGGAGTCTGATATTCCCTTGTTGCTTTCGAGAGAGTCTGTGAAGAAGGCCAGAGTTAAGTTGGACATTGAGAATGATTCTGCTGAGATTTTTGGGACAATAGTGTCATTAAATATTACTTCATGTGGCCATTACTGGGTGCCACTTAGGATGTAACAGTGGAGCAGGTTCATGCTGTGAGGCTGAAGAGTTTGTCTGGTAGAGATAAAAAGAGTGCACTTTTGAAGTTGCACAGACAGTTTGCCCATCCCCCATGACGAGAGCTTGAGGCATTGTTGAGGGATGCAGGGATTTGGCGTGAGGATTTTTATGGTGACATTGAGAGTATTTATCAAAATTGCTTATTGTGTAAAATAGTATGCATTAACGATTCCCAAACCAGCTGTTGACCTGCCTGGGGCTGGGAAGTTTAATGAGATGATGTCCATAGACCTGAAATTATGGAAGGAGGAGAGTAAGACGAGATGGATTTTGCATATGATTGACTTGTATTCGAGGTACACACAGTCTGTGTTTATAGAAAGAAAGAGAACAACTGTTGTTATTGATGCTATAATGAAAAATTGGATTGGAGAGTTTTGGGTTATGAAGGGGTTTCTTACTGATAATAGGGGGGAATTTACTGGAGAAGAAATAAAAGATGTTGCTTCGGTTTTGAACATTAGGCTTTCCACTACTGGGGCAGAAAGTCCATTCCATAATGGCTTGTGCGAACAGGTGCATGCAATAGCTGATAGGATATTAATTAAGCTGAGGGTTCAATTTCCTAAAACTCTTTTAGATATTTTATTGAAGTGGGCTAATATGGCTAGTTATTCCCTACAAATGTGGAATGGATTTAGTAGCCAGCAGTTAGTATTTGGACTGAATACTGATTTACCAAAAATAATGACAGATGATATTCTGGTGCTTGATGGAAGAACGAGTAATGCTGTTTTTGCAAAGCATTATGCTGCTAGGCAAAATTACATATGTATGGAGACAGATGAAAAAATAAAACGAGCTTTAAGGAGCAAAGTCGGAGCTTCTGAGCAAATTCTTTCAACAGGAGACTTGGTGTTTTATAAGAGGGAAGGGTATGATAGATGGTTGGGGCCTGGAAAAGTTGTATGCCAGGATAATAAAATAATTTTTGTAAGACTTGGTTTATCTTTGATTCGAGTTTCAGCAAATAGGTTAATCAAGGTGGGAGCAGCATTTGAGAGGGAGGATTCTACTAGTGGACCCTTAGATCTTTATAGTGAGAAAAGAGCCAACAGGTGCGGAATAAGGTGGGAGGAGTAGGTCAGTCTGTTGGGGAGGTCTCAAAAGATGATCGTGATTTGGAAGGTTTTCAAAATGAGGGGCCTTTGGTAGAAAGTTCTGGTGAGGGATCGTCAGAGAATGAATTATTTAAGGAGCAGGCAAAAAAGGAGGAACCTATTGCTATTAGGAGATCTTGGAGATAATTTAATAAAGAACATGTATATAAAGTTTATTCTGCATCATTATCAAAAAAGGAACACAGTAACATAGATTGCCTGACAGCAACGAAGGAGGAACTAGAGAAATTGAAAACCTTTGATACATATAACGAGGTAAAATATCTTGGTCAGACATACATATCCACTAGGTGGGTGTTGACATTGTAGAATGGTAAGTCCAAGGTCGGATTGGTGGTGAGAGGATTTGAGGATGATAATAGCGAAATAGTAAGTGATACTCGTATTGTTGGGAAAACTACAGTACTCTCGGAGTATTTTTAAAGTTGTAGCTAGTATGGGATGGAGAGTGAAAACTACAGATATTAAATGGGCTTTTTTACAGGGTAATTCTTTCGATAGGGTTGTATATGTGAAGCCTCCTAAAGAAGCCGATGTTAGAGAGGGTGTTGTCTGGAAACTCAAATGTTGTCTTTATGGACTATCTGATGCCTCAGGGCAGTTTTCCTTATCAGTTCGGGAGAAAATGTTGAAAGAGGGTTGTTTACAAAGTAGGGTAGAACCTTCACTTTTTCTACTTTGGGAGTGGAAATAAATTGAGAGGTATTTTAGTGAGCCATAATGATGATTTTCTTCATACTGGGGATGATTTATTTGAAAGAGATGTAATGGTTTCTCTGAGAGAGAGAGATTTGAAATTGGCAAGTTGGAAGAGAAGAGTTCTACATATGTAGGTTTTCAGATTTGCCAAGAGAAAAATGGTATATTATTGGATCAGAATGACTATGTCAAAGATATAGAAAAAATACCATTTCCAGTAGACAAGGGAGTGGGAGAAAATATTTTGGGCTCTGAGGAAATTTCGGAATACAGGGGGCATATTGGAGTGATAAACTGGGTGGTTCAGTGCACTAGACCTGATATGGCATACGAATTGATAGAATTGAGTATGAAATCTAAAGTGGCCTCATTTGACGATTTGAGAATAGCAAGAAAAGTATTTAGTAAAATACAAGACTGAATATTTTGTATTTTTCCCTGCTTTGGGTGACGTAAAGAATTGGACTTTGTGTGTCCATTCTGATGCCTCCCATGCAAATCTTTCTGATGGGGTGAATAGTGCAAAGGGTTGTCTGGTTTTTGTGGTTGGGCAGGGTGATTCTGTGTGTGCAGTTAGCTGGAGAGCCAACAAGATTAAGCGAGTGGTACGTTCCACTTTGGCAGCGGAGACCATGGTTTTGCAGGGGGGACTAGAGGAAACTAATTTATATTCAGAGTTTAATTTTTGAATTACAAAATTGGGAAATAGTAGTATGTGTGGATAATAAAAGTCTAATCGAAGCCATATACTCGACTAAGCAAGTCAGTGATAAACGTTTAAGGATAGACATTGGGGCTCTTAAGGACTTGCTGAATGGGGAAGTCAAACTAATAAGTTTGACTCCAGGAGATCGTCAGCTGGCGAATTGTCGTACAAAAAGGGGCACATCAGGGAGGGATTTTCTAAAGGTACTCCAGTCTGTATACATGCCTTTTTAAGTTCTGATTGGGTAGAGAATAAGATTTAACCTCAGTCGAGCATGACTTTTTAGCTAAAGAAAGAAAAGAAAAGAGAGGAGTGTTGAAGTTTGTGTGTGCCAGAGTGTTTTGCTCCAAGTCAACAGAGGTCTTTATAGATCACTTATTTCTTATTTTAGTAACTTTTAAGTGTCTTTTCTTTTCTTGCTAAAAAAATCTCACTCCTTGCATTTTGCAGATTATGATTATTTGCAATTTTTATTTCAGTATATAGCTAATCTTAAATATATCTTGTACGTATGGAAAGCATGATCCCAATATAAAAGTCTCCTTCCTATCTCTCTGTTTTCGGGTTATTTTCTCATTTACGATGCCGTAATCCTAGCGAGTCCGTTAGATACGTTGGTTACACAATTTTCTTATTATAAAATTGGTCTTTCTTATAAATTTTTTTATGTTATAAAAATTGTTCGTGCTGATAATTTTCTTATAAATTTGACCCTGCTGATATGTCATTAGCCTATCTAGATGCATTTCAGTAGCTTCTTTATTATTTGAATGTATAAACTTCCATCTCCTGCAATGCAAAGAATGCTCTGCAGTTTTCCACAAGTAACCTATTTTGCCCATAAATATTTCTCGTATTTTTTGTTTGCTGCCACTTGTTGCATCTAAAATACTGTCTCTCCCTTGCAAATCTGCCATAATTGCCTGCCAGGGACCACCACTATAGTAAAAAACCATTGGGGGATGATATACTGCTGGCTGGCCAAATTATGACATCACCAAAAGGGACACTTGATCACTCTAGATTGGGGGCCAAACATCACAGAGGCAAGATTTCGCCTCAGCAGTCACGCTTACTCCAAATTTCATTTGTGGGAGCAGTCTTCACATTAATTTACCTGGAAAAAATAAGGTGAGAGATAGATGAAGGTAAATCTTGTTGGTCAAGCAAATTGGGAATTCGAGAAATTGGTGAAGTCCATTACTGGTCAAATCCTAAGAAATTTTTCTCAGTTCTATTCCCAAATAAATTGCACTTTTGTAGATTACCTGACTGGAATCTCATATGTCAAAATTACCACCGTTATACATTGATAAGGAATATATATAATTGCGGGTGCCCAGGTAATGTTTCGCCCTCAGAATATTACCCATTACCCTATAAATCTATCCCTTATAACGAATTCTAATTTCATTTCACCCCTTTCTATTATCATAAATAAAGTGTTTTACAGCAACACTCGTAAATAGTGTTTTACGCTATAAATTTCAAATAATTCATAAGGTGGTTTTTGCCCTATTGGCACTGCAAACATTTCGTGCTAACCAAAATATAATGAATACATATATATCTTGTAGATTTTTCCTTTATCATAAATAAGTGTTTTACGATATAAATTGCAAATAATTAGTAAGTAATTTTGCCCTATTGGCATTGCAAAAAATTTTTTTTAACTACAAGTTAATGAATACTTGCTGTATTTGTCTCGCAGAGTCTTCATTTATTTTGAATAAATTGTTTTACGCTAATGCTTGCAAATAATTAATGATTTTGTATGCTCTTATGGTAGTGTAACTATTTCTGGTTAGCTGTGACTAACCAATATATTTTCATCCAGTAGAATAATATTGGAAACTCGTTATTTTATGTGCTTGTGTCTTCAGTTTTCCCCTTATTAACGGTGTGTCGTTTCTGTTTCTGCAATTGCAGTGTCCTCTATTCTACTCTGCTTCTATGACAGAGCAGATCGTTATGTTAAGGCCAAAGTCTTGGCATCCGTCTGTGGCACCGGGAATCAAAATCGTGCTCACCACCTCCGGGATTCGAGGCTGCTATCCATATTTTTGAATTTTTAAATTTGTTCCAATTCTCCAAAATTAATAAAAAAAATTTTAATGTGTTACTGCATTTCCAAAATTAAAAGAAAGTTGAATTCTGAGTTTCATTTAACAAATTAGTGGTGTTGGGGTGTGCAAGTAATATCTATCCTGTCTGTTTGTGAGCTCTTAACCGAGTTCAGTACTTTGAGTCCCTTTAATAAAACAGAAACTTAACACCAACATTTTTCCTTCCCCCCAACAGTATGTACGTATGTAAATGGTGGTTGTGTTTCGTGTGTAAATTGTTGCTATACCGAGAAGTGAGTGAGTGAGGGTGGCGTTGATGTCACTGGGAGGACGGAGTTGGTGCTGCGTGTGGCATGAGCAGGTAAAGAAAGGTGAGCCATCAAGAGGTGAAGAAGGTCCTGGGACCAAGAGGACGACCACACCAACAGAGAGGTAATGTAGCATTTTAACAGGGCCTGGATCCAGCCAACCACAGTAGAAAAGGCAAGCAATACTCCATATTGTAGTTTTAATATTTTTATGTCTTAGATTACGAACTTAGATTATTTTTCTATGTTTTAGAGTACAGTATTTATGTATAGCATTTGTAGGGGACCTAGGTTCGAATTTAGGTGTTTTCCAACTTATGTTGAAACCTGCTTTAAGTCAGCTGTCCGGAACAAAACCCTAACGTTAAATGCGATCCCTTTACACATACGTTATAGGATGAGCAGATGATCCTATCACACAATGGGCAATATTATAATGATGAGATGCTCTTCAGGATTCATAGAGACAAACTGAAAATGATAATAATAATCATGATGATAATAATAATAATAATTAATTGATGACTTAGGATGCATATGTGAAGGATGTTGAAATGGCTTGTCTATCTATAGTTTCTTTATCATACTCGATACTTTTCCCCATCTGAGACTGCCGAATGTTCACATAAAGAGAAAAGAAACAATATAAAATATAAATTGAGCAGAGCTCTTTGACCAGTACTTGTCTCTAATCATCCTCATTATCATTCATGCAAAGACATGTGCAAGAAGTGAATGAGACACACCTTTCCCTCAGTAAATGCCAAATATAAGCCATAAGTGGTACTAGTTTACTTTAAGCCATCACAGTGCTTGTTGTTCATTGATGCTTTTTGAGATTGTACTGTGATTACAGCTTTTGCTCTTATCCTGTTGATCTTTTTCTTCCTGATTGTTATGTAGGAATAATCTTTTTTCCAACATCTATTTGATAATGTCACTTTATTTACCATTCTTTGTTGTGTGATAGTATGACATATGTTATCAAGATATGCTTTTCATCAGTTTTGTGATATTATTGCATACTGCTTTGAGATATACTCTCCAGTTATCCGTGGATATTACTGAATGTTGAAGGTTACCTTTGCAAACATGCAATAATACTTTGCTTTCACATCTTGCCTAAATAGCAAAGAGGATATAAAGAAATTTATCTGTGCTTGAGCAGTGTTTTAATAAGAGCATTTTCTTGATCTTGCTTGTTCTCATTGAATTAAATATTAACAGATAAAAGCTGATTTTGTGTTAGTTTTATATGCTAGCTTCTGTGGTATCTGAAGTATAATATGTAAAAACCTTTTTCTTGCAGTTTTCAGATATATAGAATGCTAAATTAGTTTGGTGTGTAAAATGATATGTTGCATCCAGGACTTTAAACGATAGGAGGGGAGATATACTGAATAAAAATCAGGGGAGGGAATTTTTTTGTTATACAGTAATCTCTTGCTATATTGCGATTCACCTACCACGAATTCAGTGCATCGCGGATATTTTTGGCGAGGGGAAAAAAAAAAATTAATGATTGTAACACCCGGACGGGCCAGAAAATAATAAAATAAAACAGCCTTTATCGGGCCTGGGCACGAAGAATACATAGAGTAAAGAGAAACAGATGGAGAGTGCAATGACCTGTCAGATGTGTAGGGATTATAAAAGATGTGTAATGAATATCCAAGAATATTCAGTGTAGCTGGTGCCATGAGCCATCTTAAAAATGCATCCTCCTTTGCAGCTTTCAAAGGCAATATATATAGTTTTCTTTTTGACAAATAGTTGCTGCTCACACATAAACTAAACTTAATGATTTAATGCAATTTCCCTAAACACTGACCTCTCTATATGTAAACTGATATCGACTTCTCTGTTCTCTAAGTTCAGAACCAATTATTCTCATTGTAAAGAAAACAAATATGGTGATGATGCCGATAATAACGATACTGTATCGAGTGTTATTATTACTACTTTATGTTAACATTTTTATTACAGCATTATTATTTTCAAGGAAAGCTACATTTAATCTAACTGTATCTATTACCCTCTTACTTATTAGTTCAATTACATGTCTAATTATAAGTCACTTTTAATCTTAGAAGAATAACCATTGTACAAAAATGGAAATAAATGTTTGTTTGTTTGTTTGCCTCCGTATCAGCTCATGCATCCTCGCACGCTATTTCCCTGACGATATTATATCGAAAGTTTGTTTCCTGTTTGTTCTTAATGCTTTTTAAAAATTTTCTTCATAATATTTGATAGCATTGAGCGGTAGAAGAGGAGGAGGATGCGGGAGAACGAACCGCTAACCAAACCGTTTTGCCGCTTCCATATCAGCTGATGTTTATCACTATTCAAGCACAATATCTTACTCAAAATATTTATTTACTCACCTTATTTGGGGTTTATCTAATTTTCAAGATTATAGTATTAATATTCCTTGGTTCTAAACATTATTCTATCTTCTTTACATATCGACCATGCTGCACGAAATCTTAAGGTAAACAAAGTCAGCTGAGAGAAAAAGAAAACTATACAATTCGTTACAAAGAAAACGTATATCGTACTGTACATATATATATATTCTCTACACGCTATTTCCCTAACAATGTTATATCGAAAGTTTGTTTGTTATTCTTAATGCTTTTTTCAATTCTCTTCATAATATTCGATCGCATTTAGCGGTAGAAGAGGAGGAGGATGCGGGAGAACAAATCTCTATCTACAAACGTTTTGGCGCTTCTGTATCAGCTGATACACCCTCGCACGCTATTTCCCTGACGATATTATATCGAAAGTTTGTTTGCTGTTTGTTTTTAATGCTATTTTTCAGTTCTCTTCATTATATTTGATGGCATTATTAGCGAGAACGAACCTCTATCTGCAAACGTTTTGGTGCTTCCGTATCAGCTGATACACCCTCGCTCGCTAGTTCTCTGACGATATTATATCGCAAGTTTGTTTCTTGTTTGTTCTTAATGCTTTTTTTTCAATTCTCTTCATAATATTCGATTGCATTAAGCGGTAGAAGAGGAGGAGGATGCGGGAGAACGAACCTCTATCTGCAAACGTTTTGGCTTCTCCGTATCAGCTGATATGCCCTCACACGCTATTTTTCTGACGATATTATATCAAAAGTTTGTTTGCTGTTTGTTCTTAATTCTTTTTTCAATTCTCTTCATAATATTCGATCGCATTAAGCGGTAGATGAGAAGGAGGATGCTTGAGAATGAATTTCTATCTGCAAACGTATCAGCTGATGCATCCTCGCACGCTATTTCCCTGACGATATTATATTGCAAGTTTGTTTGCTGTTTGTTCTTTATGCTTTTTTTCAATCTTAATTATATCACGTTCCTATAAATTTACGCTTGCGCACTGTTATCAATAAAGTAAAAGGTG
Organism: Halocaridina rubra; assembly: GCA_037179515.1. Lineage (NCBI taxonomy): Eukaryota > Metazoa > Arthropoda > Malacostraca > Decapoda > Atyidae > Halocaridina > Halocaridina rubra. The sequence goes on from JAXCGZ010023197.1 coordinate 8,902, forward strand.
GTTTGTTAACAGTGCAGGGAGGTTTATACAGTAAAGGTAAAAATAAATGTAAAAGACCTATAATAAATATGGTGCTCCTACTTCGCGATTTTTCACCTATTGCGTCGGGCCCTGGAACCGAACCCCCATGATAAATGAGGGAGCACGGTATTTGTTAATTCAGTGTAGGATTCTTGTACACTGTGAGCTTTTCTTGCTTGTCTGGTTAAAGACTCTTCTGCCATAATAGAAGACCATTGTTGGAACTTGCTTTATTCCATAACAAGAAAAGACATTTGTGGGATAATAATGGTTTTATTCCCACCAATTCAATGGGTATAATTAACACAAGTATGGTAATTGCAGTCTGTTAGTAGAACAAAATTGCATCATCAGCTCAGTCAAAGGCCTTAAAAAGAATACTCACCTCCTTTTTTAAATGAACAGTAAGTTATTGCTTGCATGAAGACAGACAGTGGGTACAGATGTCCTTTTCTCTATAATATATTAATACCATCTTTATTACTGTTTACTTTCAGCACAACAAGATTATCTAGGCCCATATGACTTGACATATGACACATTTACCAAATATGTGTAGCTTAGCTGAGGTGTTGTTTGAACAGACAGAGATCACGGCACAGGAACTGGAGACAGGTAAATCTGTCAAACGATTTTCGCACTGTCATCGACCTGAGAACGGTAAACTCAAAATTCGTCGTGAGACAGGGCATATCATATGGATTGGATCCACAGGGACATCAGAAGTTATAAGTAAGATACTTTAATACATATATTGTACTTATACGTACAGGTATACCTCACCCAACGTCGTTAATTGGTTCCAGGAGAGACGACTTAAGTTGAAAAACGACTTAAATCGAATTAGCTTGTCTCTAGGCTAGCCTAGGCTAGGCTACCACTTTCTCACTTTTTTCATGGCGTTTTATCATAGCCAGTTTATCGTCCAGCGTTATAGCTTGACGCTTAGCACTTGCACTAGGAATTTTCTTAGGTGCCATGGGGGCAAAACACAAGGTCACAAATGAATGAGAATGAGAGTAGCTGATAAACAGACGTATACCATGCATAAACTAATCAATTCAAAACAATAGCGGTGTCGCGGGAATGACGAGTGACGATGCCTAACGGTAGATATTGGAACTACTGTACGTATTTTCATAAGATTTTATATGCTCTTATTCTTATTTATTGTACAATAACATGGTTTTATGTGCTTTTGTTTTTATTTATTGTACAGTAACATGATTTCATGTGCTTTTAATGGTTTTCTAGTGATATTATGATTCCAATATTTGTAGCGGATAGACGTAAAGTTGATTATAATGACGTAGACTTTATTTTTATTTTTTTTTTCCATATATTTTTTTAAAAACCGACGTATAATTGAGAACGACTTAACTCGAAACGACGTAAGCCGAGGTATACCTGTACTTTATGCCTATGTCCTCTAGATTCTTGTTACATCTACAGTAGTATTGGTGCGTATGACTATATGCCATAAATAGTTGTATTATTCTTGCAGTAAGATTATTTTGTTTGGATATGTGTGAACTTGACATAGTGACTTTTGGTTTTTGAACTAACAAGGTTAAAAGATTAATATTTTCCAAATAGAGGATAGTATATTTTTGTAATATATTTTTGCAATGGAAGAAGAGCTTTCACTTAGCAATCAATAGTTGCAATGTTTTTGAACTATCATGAGACACTTAATGAATTTATTTTTTTGTAATTTACAGCGTCACTTTATGACATAAAAGAGGTTCGACATGGAAAAGGCTCTAAAGATTTTGAGAAATGGCCAGAAGAAGCAAGGAGGGAAGACAGAGCAAGATGTTTCATTGTATTTTATGGAAAGGAATTTAAACTCCGAACTCTATCTGTGGCAGGTAAGTTATGAACTGAATTGCAACATTACATTTATTTTATTATATGATGCAAATATGATTATTTGATGCGCCTTATTTACTTCATAAAAAAACGAATTATGACAAATGTACTCAAAGGATGGTATTAAGTTCTATATTGATTTGTATACACATATTCATCTGTAATATAAAAGTTGCCTTTAGGAATAATTAGCTAATAAATGTTTTACTTGTGTTGTATACTAAAAATGCAGTGAAATTTCAAAGTACTTTATTACTGCATTTTCTTAGTATATTTCTTCACATAAGGCTTGATTTAAATTTGTCTTAATTTAAAACCTGATTATTCAACTAATAAATAATTTGGTTTTGATGTAGTATATAACAATGTAATTAAACTTAAATAAGATTGTATACTATATTATCTACACTGTTACAGCTTTAGCCTTGGATGAATGCACTGAATGGATCAATGGATTGAATTATCTAGTGAGTGAAGCCCATGCTATTCCTTACACTGTTAGATTGGAGAGGTTTCTACGCACCGAATTCTACAACATAGAGAACCATAGAAACAAGTTTGTATTGTCCTGAAATATCATATATATATATATACTGTATATATATATATATATATATATATATATATATATATATATATATATATATATATATATATATATATATATATATATATATATATATATATATATATATATATATATATATATATATATATACACAGTGTTCCTTCAATTATTGCGAAGGTTCGGTTCCGGGACCCGGCGCGAGATAGGAAAATCGTGGAGTAGGATCAGCCTATCTGTACATAGATATTTTAATTTATTTTTACGTTTACACCGTATAAACCCTCCCTGTACTGTTAACAAACCACCCTTTACTTCATAAATAACAGCATGCAAGCGTAAATTTATATGATATACTCATGTACATAGGTATTTTACAATTATTTTAATGTTTACTGTATAAACCCTCCCTGCACTGTTAAAAAACCACCCTTTACTTTATAAATAACAGCATGCAACGTAAATTTATACGTACGTGATAGGTAAACTTACCGTGAATGAGGTGGTAATGAGTTTGTAGATGCCAGAAGAAATTATTCCGCAGCCAATAACAGTTTTACGGCTGTTATTCATTGAGTCCAAAATAGCGGCTGACATCCGTAAACCTTTTTCCTTCTTTCAACAGATCTAAGAGTTTCACCTTATCTGTTATGGTCAACATTTTCCTTTGCCGCTTAGGCTCACTACAAGAAGCCTTAGAAGATGAAGGATGCTTGGGAGGCATTGCAAAGGTTAAAATATGCGAGTAAAAAAATCACAAGCAAAACGTATTAATAATCGCAACGTGAACGGCACACACGTGAGTTAGACTGAACGAGTGAGGCGAGACAATGGAAGATGGTGCAAGCCTTTGTCCGAAACGCTGATAGCGGTATTGTATTTTACATGTTGCAATACTGTTAGTATTTATGTTTTTTACTATTTTTTACTGTTTTATTATTCTTAGGCTAAGAAATACGTTGTTTTATCAATAAAATCATGAAACTACTGGAAATTTTAATATATATGCTAGCTCATGTAGGTGCGACCCCAATACATTGTACGCTATCGGACAGTATTTCACATGATGCAGTACAGTGAGTTATATATCTAAGTTTATGTTTTTTACTATATTTTACTGTTTTATTACTCTTAGGCTAGGAAATACCTGTTTTATCAATAAAATAACGAAAATTTCAATATGTACTATCTTACGTAGGTTCGACCCTTTTCGTTTTCCAAAATTCTGATACCGGTATCATATTTTACATGGTGCAATACTGTTAGTATTTATGATTTTTACTGTTTTATTATTCTTAGGCTAAGAAATAGTTTTTTTTATCAATAAAATCATGAAACTACTGGAAATATAAATATATTTGCTAGCTCACGTAGGTGCGACCCCAATACATTGTACGCTATCGGACACTATTTCACATGATGCAATGCTGTGAGTTATATATCTAAATTTATGTTATTTACTATTTTTTACTGTTTTATTATTCGAAGGCTGGGATATAAGTTTTGTTTATCAATTAAATTATGAAATATCTTTTTTTCAACAACAAAATGAAAATACTGAAAATTTTTATTTTTTAATATTTTAATATTTTTGCATATACCGTGTTGGGGTTAGGATGGTAGAGTGTTTGTTAAGATTCTGTTTTACTAAGGGGACTCAAAGTACTGAGCTCGGTTAAGAGCTCACAAGCAGACAGGGCAGATATTTGTACTTGAACACCCCATTCATTTTGCCATGGCTCGGTTAAATGAAACTCAGAATTCAACTTTCTTTTAATTTTGGAAATGCAATGACATTAAAAGAATTGAATTAAATTTCTCAAATTAAATTTTATGAAATGCTGCCTCGAATCCCGGAGGTGGTGAGCACGATTTCGTTTCCCGGCACCACGGACGTATGCCAAGACTTTGGCCTCAACTTGACGATTACCTCTGTCATACTGGCAGAGTAGAATAGAGGACACTGCAATTTCAGAAACAGAAATGACACACTGTTGATATTGGGAAACTGAAAGCATGAGCACACATATAATGAGGTTAAAATGTCATTCTACTGGATGAAAATATATTGGTTATTCACAGCTAACCAGAAATATTTATGCTACCATAATAGCATACAAAACCATTAATTCTTTACTGGTTTTAAAGGAAAACAATTTATTCACAATAAATGAAGAATAAGCAAGACAAATACAGTACTGTATGTATTCTTTATATTGTGGGCAACCACAAAAGTTGCAGTGCTTATTACTGATTTACAATTAATATGGTAAAACACTCTATTTAGGATAAAGGAACAATCTACGAGATAAATACAGTATTCATTCAGTTTTGGTTATCAAGAACTGTTTGCAATGAAAAAAAGAGGGTGCAAAACCACCTTTTGAGGTATTTGCAACTTATAGCTCAAAACACTTTATCCCCAACATATGAAGAATTAGCAAGATAAATACAGTATGCATTCATTAAATTGTGGTTAACAGGAATTATTTGCAAAGCCAGCAGGGTAAAATTACCTTTTAATTATTTGCAGTTTATAGCATAAAACACTTTAGCTAAATGATTAATTATTTGCACTTTATATAGCAAATAGCTTTATTGACGAGTTTTTGACGTAAAAAACTTTATTTACGATGATGGAAAGAGATGAAATGATGTTAGAATTTATTAGGAAAAGGGATAGATTTTTATGGGCTCATAACCAGTCTTCAGAGGATGAGATTTTCGTTTATCACATTCAATGAAAAGAAACTTCTTAGCAATGTATATCAGCTGTAATTTCCAGGTTAAAGAATTAACTTTGGCAAGTGAGATTCCAGTTAGGTAATCTACAAAATTTCATTTGTATGGGAATGGAATCTGAGAAAAAATTCGTAAGATTTAGCCAGTAATGAATGTAACTAATTCTCGAAAAACCAATTTGCTTGACCCACGAGCTTTACCATACACTATCCCTCACCTTGTGCCAGATGAATTCCTGTGAAGATGCCACGTAAATAAGGTTTGAAATAAACTTAGACTGCTCGGGCGAGATGTTGCCTCTGGGATCTTTGGGCGCCAAAATGAGGACGCCTCATTGTCCCTCCAGGTGAGTTCATCTGTAGGATACATTTCTGGAGCAGTAACTGGCTCTGATATCATTTAAGGACTATTTTAGTGGTGGTCCCTGGCAGGCAATTATAGCAGAGATGCAAGGGAGAGACAGTATCTTTAGGTGCAACAAGTGGAAGCAAATAAAATAAAACGAGAATAATAATGAAAAGTTAGGTTACTGGTAAACAATCTCTAGAACGTTCTTGGCTCGTAGGAGACGGAATTTGAGTACTCAAATAATAAAGAAGCTACTGATATATATCTAGACAGGCTAATGACATAACAGCAAGGTCAAATTTATAACAAAATCATTAGCAAGAACAATTTTTATAATAAGAAAATTGTAAACAAAACGTATCTGGTGAGTTCACAGAAGAGATGGAAAATAGGAGCAGCCTTTATATCGGGACTATACTTCTACACGTACAAGAAGAGTAAATAAGGTATATTTAAAATTAGCTATAAGCTAAAATATATATTGCAAATAATCATAATCTGCAAAAGTCAAGAAGTGGGAATTATATTTTTAGTTAGAAAAATGACAGTTAAGTTACTAAATTAATTAATAAGGCATCTAACAGCCTCTGGTGACTTTGAGCGAAACACTCTGTCACATAGGCAAGAATCGCGATAGAGTGAAGGATCACTGTATATATATATAATATATATATATATATATATATATATATATATATATATATATATATATATATATATATATATATATATATATATATATATATATATATATATATATATATATATATATATATACAGTGTTGCCTCACTTATTGTGGTAGTTCGGTTCCGGGACCTGCCGCGAACCAGAAAATCCGCGAAGTAGGATCCGCCTATATGTACATGGATATTTTAATATATTTTTACGTTTACACTGTATAAACCCTCCCTGCGCTGTTAAAAAAACACCCTTTACATTATAAATAACAGCAAGCAACGTAAATTTTTATGAAAGTGATAGATAAAATTACAGTGAATGAGGTGATAATGACGTGACATACATACTCATTTACAATTATTTTTTCGTTTACGTACTGTATAAACCCTCCCTGCACTGTTGAAAAAACACCCTTTCCATTATAAATAACAGCAAGCAACGTAAATTTTTATGAAAGTGATAGATAAAATTATGGTGAATGAGGTGATAATGACGTGACATACTCATTTACAATTATTTTTTCGTTTACGTACTGTATAAACCCTCCCTGCACTGTTAAAAAAACACCCTTTACATTATAAATAACAGCAAGCAACGTAAATTTTTATGAAAGTGATAGATAAAATTACGGTGAATGAGGTGATAATGACGTGACATACTCATTTACAATTATTTTTTCGTTTACGTACTGTATAAACCCTCCCTGTACTGTTAAAAAAACACCCTTTACATTATAAATAACAGCAAGCAACGTAAATTTTTATGAAAGTGATAGCTAAAATTACGGTGAATGAGGTGATAATGACGTGACATACTCATTTACAATTATTTTTTCGTTTACGTACTGTATAAACCCTCCCTGCACTGTTAAAGAAACACCCTTTGCATCATAAATAACAACAAGCAACGTAAATTTTTATGAAAGTGATAGATAAAATTACGGTGAATGAGGTGATAATGACGTGACATACTCATTTACAATTATTTTTTCGTTTACGAACTGTATAAACCCTCCCTTCACTGTTAAAAAAACACCCTTTACATTATAAATAACAGCACGCAACATAAATTAAAAAAAAAATGAAAATACTGAAAATGTTTTTTTTCAATATTTTAATATTTTTGCGTATACCCATAAAATAAAATAATAATTTATCCAATAAAAAACTGCGATAGAGTGAGAACGCGAACCAAGAAGCACGAATAACCGGGCTAACACTGTATACACACAGTAATCTCTCGTTTATCGCGAGGGTTCGGTTCCGGAACCAGCCGTGATAGGTGAATTTCCGCGAATTAGGAACACCTAAAAAAAAAATTAATTGATAAATTAAAAAAAAATAAAAAATTAAAGATGATTTTGACACCAGGACGGCCTAAAAATTATAAAATAGAACAGCCTTTATCAGGCTGTAAAGAGAAACGGAGATGGAGAGTGTAATGACCTGTCATATGTGAAGGGATTATAAAAGATATGTAATGAATATCCAGCTCTCTACTGGGTTTTAATATACCTCTGCATTACTTTCATGATGTCTATTCCAAAATTTCTCCTTAGATCTTATTATTATAATTATTATTATTATTATTATTATTTTTTTTTTTTTAACAATAATTTTCCTTTGATGATGATTGTGGAGATTATTATTTTTATTATTATTATTATTATTATTATTATTATTATTATTATTATTATTATTATTAATATTATTAATATCATTATTATTAAGAATTTGTAATTAAACCATTATTCTTACTATAGATAATGTAGTTTTGGTTGAATGAAAATTAATTAAAGATTCTCTCTCTCTCTCTCTCTCTCTCTCTCTCTCTCTCTCTCTCTCTCTCTCTCTCTCTCTCTCTCTCTCTCTCTCTCTCTCTCTCTCTCTCTCTCTCTCTCTCTCTCTCTCTCTCTCTCTCTCTCTCTCTCTTCTCCTCTCTCTCTCTCTCTCTCTCTTTGGGAGGGCGGCATGTGCTGTGTTTTCCCCCACCATTTAGCCTCCTGTGCCGGCTGATTCATGGATTGGCCGTAGACTACCCACCTCGTCGAGCTCCACCTACTGTGAACTGAATGCCATCTTGGATGCTGTGACTCTCCTTGTTCGACGACGAGTGAATGGGGTAATAATTTGTGACTCCCAATCGGCCCTACAAGCCCTATCCTCGCCAAGACCCATCTGTGGCCGTGCTGTGGGAGATATACTATGTCGCCTCGCGGCCGCTCGGGATGCTTCTCTTGTTGTGTCGTTTGTATGGACGCCCTCTCACATTGGGCTGACTGGCAACGACACAGCGGATCGTCTTGCCAAGGCGGCCTGTATGCTGGATGGCCATGCTGTGGACGCTGAGCCCTCCCTCCGATGCCTACGTAA
>JAXCGZ010023197.1:22500-57108 GCA_037179515.1 Halocaridina rubra
CTTAGAAGATGAAGGATGCTTGGGAGGCATTGCAAAGGTTAAAATACGCGAGTATAAAAATCACAAGCAAAACGTATTAATAAGCACAACGTGAACGGCACACACGTGAGTTAGACTGAACGAGTGAGGCGAGACAATGGAAGATGGTGGAAGACCCAAACTCCAATGAAAAATCCAATCAGACCCCATGATACAGATCTCTCTTTCAGCCAATAGCATTCCATGAACTATCTCACATAGGTGCGAGCCTTTCTCCGAAACGCTGATACCGGTATCGTATTTTACATGGTGCAATTCTGTTGGTATTTATGTTTTTACTATTTTTTACTGCTTTATTATTCTTAGGCTAAGAAATACGTGTTTTTAGCAATAAAATCATGAAACTACTGAATATTTTAATACATGCTAGCTCACATAGGTGCGACCCCAATACATTGTATGCTATCGGACAGTATTTCACATGATGCAATTCTGTGAGTTATATATCTAAATTTATGTTTTTTACTGTTTTATTACTCTTAGGCTAGGAAATACTTGTTTTATCAATAAAATAATGAAAATTTTAATATGTACTAGCTCACATAGGTGCGACCCTTTTCATTTTCTGAAACGCTGATACCGGTATCGTATTTTACATGGTGCAATACTGTTAATAATTATTTATTTTACAATTTTTCCTGTTTTATTATTCTTAGGCTCAGAAATACGATTTTTTATCAATAAAATCATGAAACTGCTGGAAATTTTAATATATGCTAGCTCACGTAGGTCCAACCCTTTGCGTTTTCCGAAATGCTGATACCGGTATCGTATTTTCTATGGTGCAGAGTTACATGTTCAAATTTATGTTTTTTTTTACTATATCTTACTGTTTTATTATTCGTAGGCTGGGAAATAAATTTTTTTTTATCAATTAAATAATGAAATTTTTTCCAATAAAAAAATGAAAATACTGAAAATTTTTATTTTTTTAATATTTTAATATTTTTGCCTATACCCGCAAAAAATAAATTGGCAAAAAAAATTGCGATACAGTTAATTCGCGATGGAAGAAACGAGATAGAGCGAAGGATCACTGTATATATATATATATATATATATATATATATATATATATATATATATATATATATATATATATATATATATATATATATATATACCTAGCTCTCAGAATAACGCCTAGATAGGTTCTCAGAAGGGTCGGGTAAATGGAAAATCGCGTGGAAAAACAAGTTATTTTCCATAGGAAACAATGATAAAGGGCATAGATACGTTCCAAACCTTACATAGACACACCATGCCAAAGATATAAGATAAGAAGTAAAAAACATATTTTATTACTACATAGCAAAGCAGAAAGCCCTGTATCTATTTTTAAAAGTATACAAAAGATATTCATATTCACTTTACAGCTAAAAATTAACATACATTACTATACTTTACTCTATTATGCAGTGGGCAACAGTTATACAGTACACTGGGACATTCATGGTGGCAGTGAGCAAGTAACTTATGTGGTAGAAGAGGAGGAGGATGCAGGAGAACGAACCTCTATCTGCAAATGTATACAAAGATAAAATAAGAATTATAAATAACCAAAGCAAGACTAAAAAACGAAAAAACAAATTAATATTGCAATGCCTAAATCTACCATATGACAGATTAAAAAAACTTAATCTACATTCTCTAGAGAGGCACAGAGTAAGGGGGGATATGATTGAGGTGTATAAATGGTTAAAGGGATTAACAAAGGTGATATTAATAAAGTTTTAAAAATTCATGATCAAACCAGAACTCGTAATGGGTAATGGATTTAATCTTGATAAATTTAGGTTCAGAAGGGAAATTGGTGAAAATTGGCTTGGTAATACCGTAGAGTATTCCTAGTAGGATAATAAATGCCAATACCTTTTTTTTTTTTTTATTGTATTTTTAGGATGGGATAGGATAGGAGGGGAAAAAAAAGGGAGGGGATTAAGGATATAAGGGAATTGGAGGGAAAAGCACGAAAAATAAAGTAAGAGAGAAAAAGGAGAGGAGCAGACCCTCGTGCTAAGTTTTGATCTGGAATTCAGATTCTGAATTGTAATTACTTAGACACCTTCAAATGTAGATTAGATAGACATATGACAGAGGTAGGGTGGGTGTATATATAATGATGATCTTTTCTTATTGTAATCCTCTTTGTACTGGTGGAAGAAGCCTCTGCAGGCGCTTATTTACTATATTAATTTTTTTTTTTTTTTAAATATAGTAAATAAGTGCCCGCGGAGGCTTCTTCCACCAGTACAAAGAGGATTACGATAAGAAAAGATCATTATCATTATACATTATATATACACCCACCCTATTGGGTGGAATAGAATGTTGGAGAGAAAGAGAGAGATCTTTAATTAACTCTTGTTCATTCAACCAAAACTACATTATTTATTGTAAAAATAATATTTTAATTACAAATTCGTAATAATAATGATATTAATAATAATAATCTCCACAATCATCATCAAAGGAAAATTATTGTTAATAATAATAATAAGATCTAAGGAGAATTTTTGGAATAGACATCATGAGAGTAATGCGGAGGTATATTAAAACCCAGCAGAGAGCTTGATATTCATTACACGTCTTTTATAATCCCTTCACACCTGACAGGTCATTACACTCTCCATCTGTTTCTCTTTACAGCCTGATAAAGGCTGTTTTATTTTATCATTTTTGGGTCCATCCTGGTGTCACAATAATCTTAAAAAAAAAAAAAAAAAAAAAACCTTTTGGGGGGTCGTTATTCGCGAGTTCCGAGTTTTTTACTATTATTTTTGGGGGCGTTATTGCAATTTCGCATATAAATAAATCGTGTATAAAAGGAGCAAGGTGTATATATATATATATATATATATATATATATATATATATATATATATATATATATATATATATATATATATATATATATATATATATATATATATATATATATATATATATATATACAGTGTTCCTTCAATTATCGCGATGGTTCGGTTCAGGGACCCGGCGCGAGACAGGAAAATCGCGAAGTAGGATCAGCCTATATGTACATAGCTATTTTAATTTATTTTTACGTTTACACTGTATAAACCCTCCCTGTACTGTTAACAAACCACCCTTTACTTCATAAATAACTGCATGCAACGTAAATTTATATGAAAGTGATAGATAAACTTACGGTGCATGAGGTGGTAATGACATGACATACTCATGTACATAGGTATTTTACAATTATATTTATGTTTACGTACTGTAGAAACCCTCCCTGCACTGTTAAAAAAACACCCTTTACTTTATAAATAACAGCATGCAACGTAAATCTATATGAAAGTGATAGATAAAATTACGGTGAATGAGGTGGTAATGACATGACATACTCATGTATATAGGTATTTTGCAATTATTTTTACGTTTACGTACTGTATAAACCCTCCCTGCACTGTTAAAAAAACACCCTTTACTTTATAAATAACAGCATGCAACGTAAATTTATATGAAAGTGATGGATAAAATTACGCTGAATGAAGTGGTAATTACATGACATACTCATGTACATAGGTATTTTACAATTATTTTTACTTTTATGTACTGTATAAACCCTCCCTGCACTGTTAAAAAAACACCCTTTACATTATAAATAACAGCATGCAACGTAAATTTATATGTACGTGATAGGTAAACTTACCATGAATTAGTTGGTAATGACGTTTCTTCACCCCGGAGGAAATTATTTCTCAGCCAATAAAAGCTTTACGGCCGCTTTTTTGGGGAGAAGAACATGGTCATGGGGAGATGCTGTCACTGTTTCTTCTTTTGTCGCAAGATGGTATGGTAAGGAATCATGGCATCGTCGAGAATATTACAGGAGGTCACCGAACGAACCATATTATCGTCATATTCCTGCGGGAGTTGTTGGGCTGCTTTCACATGTTCATATATGGCTGCCAGACGTTCGAGTGTAAGGCCAGGTTCTTCAATTTCTTCGTGCGTTTCCTGAAGTTCTTCCTCTTCTTCGCTCGCTGATTTCGTCATTTCTTCCAAGTCTTCATCACTCAAAGGCTGCGAGTGGCAGTCAATCAGTTCATTCACATCTTCGTGAGTCATATCTTTAAAGCCTTCTCTTCCTAGCGATGCAGCGAACTTCACAGCTTTCGCAATTGCCGAGTTATGGACTTCGTCAGGAGCAAATCCCTTGTAGTCGTGGATGACTTCGGGCCACAATTTCTTCCAGCTGGCATTGATTGTGGCCGACTTCATCTCTTTGATTGCATTCTGAATATTTTGAAGTCGTGTGGCAATTGTGTAATTACGTCAGTACGTCTTCATTGAGAAGTCTTTGTCCAAATCCATGGATTCAACCAGGTTCGCCAGGGCATTTCGTGTGTAGAGGGCCTTGAACTCACGAATAATGCCTTGATCCATAGGCTGAATCAGTGACGTCGTATGCGGTGGCAGGAACTCGACTTGAACACCGTTATATTCGAGATTAGTTGCGTTGCCACCAGCATTATCCATCAAAAGAAGGACTTTAAATTCAAGACCTTTTTCCGCAAGATAAAGTTTAACCTGAGGGATAAAGCATTGGTGAAACCAGTCCGATGTGAGGCTTTTTGTGATCCAGGCCTTAGGGTTATGATTCCAATACACTGGCAGCAGATTCTTATTCTTGTTCTTCAAAGCCCTAGGGTTCTTTGACTTGTAGATAAGCCCGGGCTTTAACATAAAGTCCGCAGCATTCCCGCACATGATGAGGGTAACGCGATCTTTGTGCGCTTTAAATCCCGAGGCTTTAGCTTCTTCCTTGAAGAGAAATGTGCGAGATGGCATTCTCTTCCAAAATAAGCCAGTCTCATCCATGTTGAAGACTTGCTCAGGAACATATTCCCCTTCGGCGATAATTTTCTTGAAGTCGTTCTTCACGTAATTTTCTGCGGCAGCTGTATCTGCAGAGGCAGCTTCGCCATGCACTGAAATGCTTTTTAGGCCATAGTGTTTTGAAATTTGGCGAACCATCCCTTGCTAGCAATGAACGGTTGTATCCTCGGTGGAGAATCGCTAGAGGGTCCTGGTTGTGGGTCGTCGATATCTTCTTCTCTCCCCTCCTCCTCTCCACAGTCACCATTGTCGTCGACGGGTTCGTTTGTAGCGAATGTATCGTACAGCTTCTTCGCCTTTGTTTGTATGATATTGCTATCTAAGCTGATGTTTTTCTTTCTGCAATCAGCAATCCACAGGGCCAGAGCAGCTTCCATCCACACTACTGCCTTATTGCGGGATGTTACGACCCTCTTCGCTGATTTATTAAAAGAAATACTCGCTGTTTTCCTGATCTTTGCCTCGTCCTTTTTGATGTAGCGAACAGTAGATTCATTGAGGCCAAAATAGCGGCCGACATCCGTAAACCTTTTTCCTTCTTTCAACATATCTAAGAGTTTCACCTTATCTATTATGGTTAACATTCTCCTTTGCCGCTTAGGCTGACTACCAGAAGCCTTCGAAGATGAAGGACGTTTGGGAGGCATTGCAAAGGTTAAATTACGCGTGAAAATAAATCACAAGCACAACGTATTAATAAGCACAACATGAACGGCGCACACGTGAGTTAGACTGAACGAGTGAGGCGAGACAATGGAAGATGGTGGGAAAGCAAACTGCAATGAAAAAGCCAATCAGACCCCATGATACAGAACATACAGAAAAACAATTTTGTGATTCGTCTTCTCCCGACCTTTCAGCCAATAGCATTCCATGAACTATCTCTCGTAGGTGAGAGCCTTTTCGTTTGCCGAAACGTTGATAGCGGTATCGTATTTTATATGGTGCAATACTGTTAGTATTTATGTTTTTTACTATTTTTTACTGTTTTATTATTCTTAGGCTAGGAAATACTTGTTTTATCAATAAAATAATGAAAATTTTAATATTCGCTAGGTCACGTAGGTGAGAGCCTTTGGGTTATCCGAAACGTGATACCGGTATCGTATTTTACATGGTGCAATACTGTTAGCACTGTATTTGTTTTTTTACTATTTTTTACTGTTTTTTTATTCTTAGGCTAGGAAATACTTGTTTTATCAATAAAATAATGAAAATTTTAATATTCACTAGGTCACGTAGGTGAGAGCCTTTGCGTTTTCCGAAACGCTGATACTGGTATCGTATTTTACGTGGTGCAGTACTGTTAGTATTTATGTTTTTTACTATTTTTTACTGTTTTATTATTCTCAGGCCAAGAAATACATTTTTTTATCAGTAAAATCGTGAAACTACTGGAAATTTTAATATATATGCTAGCTCACTTAGGTGCGACCCCAATACATTGTATGCTATCGGACACTATTTCACATGATGCAATACTGTGAGTTATATATCTAATTTTATGTTTTTTACTATTTTTACTGTTTTATTATTCGTAGGCTGGGAAATAAATTTTTTTTATCAATTAAATATTGAAATTTGTTTTTCAAATGTATGGTACATTTTAAGATATATATTAATTACAAGATGGTAGTACACCCAGTTCTCAGAATAACGCCTAGATAGGTTCTCAGAAGTGTCGGGTAAATGGAAAATCGCGTGAAAAAACTAGTTATTTTCCATAGGAAACAATGATAAAGGGCATAGATACGTTCCAAACCTTACATAGACGCACCATGCCAAAGATATAAGATAAGTAAAGAACATATTTTATTACTACATAGCAAATCAGAAAGCCCTGTATCTATTTTTAAGAGTATACAAAAGATATTCATATTCACTGTACAGCTAGAAATTAACATACATTACTATACTTTATTATGCAGTGGGCAACAGTTATACAGTACACTGGGACATGCATGGTGGCAGTGAGCAAGTAACTTATGTGGTAGAAGAGGAGGAGGATGCAGGAGAACGAACCTATATCTGCAAATGTATACAAAGATAAAATAATAATTATAAATAACCAAAGCAAGACTAAAAAACGAAAACAAAAAATTAATTATGCAATGCCTAAATCTACGATATGACAGATTAAAAAAACTTAATCTACATTCTCGAGAGAGGCACAGAGTTAGGGGGGATATGATTGAGGTGTATAAATGGTTTAAAGGGATTAACGAGGGTGATATTAATAAAGTTTTAAAAATTCATGATCAAACCAGAACTTGTAATGGGTAATTGATTTCATTTTGATAAATTTAGGTTCAGAAGGGAAATTGGTGAAAATTGGTTTGGTAATACCGTAGAGTATTCCTAGTAGGATAATAAATGCCAATACCTTAGACACCTTCAAATGTAGATTAGATAGACATATGACAGAGGTAGGGTGGGTGTATATATAATGTATAATGAAGATGATCTTTTCTTATCGTAATCCTCTTTGTACTGGTAGAAGAAGCCTCCCCGGGCGCTTATTTACTATATTATTATTATTATTATTTTTTAAAATATAGTAAATAAGAGCCCGCGGAGGCTTCTTCCACCAGTACAAAGAGGATTACGATAAGAAAAGATCATCATCATTATGCATTATATATACACCCACCCTATTGGGTAGAATAGAATGTTGGAGAGAGAGAGAGAGATAGATCTGTAATTAACTCTTGTTCATTCAACCAAAACTACATTATTTATTGTAAAAATAATGGTTTAATTACAAATTCGTAATAATAATGATATTAATAATAATGGTAATAATCTCCACAATCATCATCAAAGGAAAATTATTGTTAAAAATAATAATAATAATAAGATCTAAGGAGAATTTTTGGAATAGACATCATGAGAGTAATGCGGAGGTATATTAAAACCCAGCAGAGAGATGGCTATTCATTACACATCTTTTATAATCCCTTCACATCTGACAGGTCATTACTTTCTCCATCTGTTTCTCTTTACAGCCTGATAAAGGCTCTTTTATTTTATAATTTTTTGGTCCATCCTGGTGTAAAAAAAAAAAATGGGGTGTGCGTTATTCGCGAAATCCGAGTTTTTTACTATTATTTTTTGGGGGGGCGTTATTGCAATTTCGTGAATAAAAAAATCTCGTATAAAAGGAACAAGGTGTACTGAAAATTTTTATTCTTTTAATATTTTAAGATTTTTGAATATACCCAACAAAAAAATAATAACTTGCCAAAAAAAACTGCGGTACAGTGAAATCGCGAGCCAAGAAACGCGATACAGCGAAGGATCACTGTATATATATATATATATATATATATATATATATATATATATATATATATATATATATATATATATATATATAATATATATATATATATATATATATATATATATATATATATATATACACCTTGTTCCATTTATGCGTGATTTTTTTATACACGAATTTGCAATAACGCCCCCAAGAAATAGTAGTAAAAAAATTCTAATTTCGCAAATAACGCCGGGGTAAAAAAAAAATTCTTTTTTTTTTTACACTTCTTCCATGAGTACAAAGAGGATTACGATAAGAAAAGATCATCATCATTATATATATATATATATATATATATATATATATATATATATATATATATATATATATATATGTATATATATATATATATATATATATATATATATATATATATATATATATATATATATATATATATATATATATATATACAGTGTTACCCCAGTTATTCGCACTTCTTGGTTCGCTTGCTCACTCTATCACGTTTTTATTTTGGATAAAGTATTATTTTATTTCATGGGTATATGCAAAAATATTAAAATATAAAAAAAAAAAATTCTCAATATTTTCATTTTTTTTATTGAAAAAATCATATTTCATTATCTAATTGATAAAAAAAAATTATTTCCCAGCCTACGAATAATAAAACAGTAAAAAATAGTAAAAAACATAAATGTATATAAATAGATAGATAGATAGATACGTTTATTGACCACCTCTTTTGAAAAGTACAGTGTAATCTTTACAAAAGGAATATTTGGTCCAAATTACAATGAATAAATACAATAGATTTTGTACAATCATCAAATAAGTAGATGAATTTTAAATTAATATACATTTTACTAATAAGTGAATGATATACGTACGTACAGTATAACTCACAGTATTGCATCATATGAAATAGTGTTCGATAGCGTACAATGTATTGGGGTCGCAGCTACGTGAGCTAGCATATATATTTATATTTCCAGTAGTTTCATGATTTTATTGATAAAAAAATGTATTTATTAGCCTAAGAATAATAAAACAGTAAAAAATAGTAAAAAACATAAATACTAACAGTATTGCAACATGTAAAATACGATACCGCTATCAGCGTTTTGGACAAAGACTCGTTCAGTCTAACTCACGTTTTGCTTGTGTTCGATAGCGTACAATATATTGGGGTCGAAGCTACGTGAGCTAGCATATATATTTATATTTCCAGTAGTTTCATGATTTTATTGATAAAAAAAAAACGTATTTCTTAGCCTAAGAATAATATAACTGTAAAAAATAGTAAAAAACATAAATACTAACAGTATTGCAACATGTAAAATACGATACCGCTATCAGCGTTTCGGACAAAGGCTTCCACCATCTTCCATTGTCTCGCCTCACTCGTGTGCGCCATTCATGTTGTGCTTATTATTGTTAATATGTTTTGCTTGTGATTTTTTTACTCGCATATTTTAACCTTTGCAATGCCTCCCAAGCATCCTTCATCTTCTAAGGCTTCTTGTAGTGAGCCTAAGCGGCAAAGGAAAATGTTAACCATTGTAGATAAAATGAAACTCTTAGATATGTTGAAAGAAGGAAAAAAGTTTGTGGATGTCAGCCGCTATTTTACGTAAACGTAAAAATTATTGTAAAATATGGAACCTATGTATGTCAAGTCATCATCACCTCATTCATAGTAAGTTTTCCTATCACTTTCATAAAAAAATTACGTTGCTTGCTGTTATTTATAATGTAAAGGGTGTTTTTTTAACAGTACAGGGAGGGTTTATACAGTGTAAACGTAAAAAAACATTAAAATATCTATGTACATATAGGCTGATCCTACTCCACTTATTTCCAGGTTCGCGCCGGGTCCCGGAACCGAACTACCACGATAAGTGAGGCAACACTGTATATATATATATATATATATATATATATATATATATATATATATATATATATATATATATATATATATATATATATATATATATATATATATATATAATATATATAATATATATAATATATATATATATATATATATATATATATATATATATATATATATATATATATATATATATATATATATATATATATATATATACACACAGGTATACATCGGCTTACGTTGTTTCGAGTTAAGTCGTTCTCGATTATACGTCGGTTTTCAAAAAAATATATGGAAAAAAAAAAAATAAATAAAGTTTACATCATTATAATCAACTTCATTATAATCAACTTTAGGTCTGTCCGCTACAAATATTGGAATCATAATATCGCTAGAAAACCAGTAAAAGCTCATGAAATCATGTTACTTTTCAATAAATAAAAACTAAAGCCCATAAAATTACATTATTGTACAATAAATAAGAATAAAAGCATATAAAATCTTATTAAAATACGTACATTAGTTCCAATATCTACCGTTAGGCGTCATCACTTGTCATACCTGCGAAACCGCTATTGTTTTGAATTGATGAGTTTATGCACGGTATACGTCTGTTTATCAGCTACTCTCATTCTCATTCATTTGTGACCTTATATTTTGCCCCCATGGCGCCTAAGAAAATTCCTAGTGCAAGTGCTAAGTGTCATGCTATAACGCTGGATGATAAACTGGCTATGATCAGATATTATGAAGAAAATTGAAAAAAGCATTAAGAACAAACAGCAAAGTTGCTTTTAATATAATATTGTCAGGGAAATAGCATGTGAGGGTGCATCACCTGATACGGAAGTAGCAAAACGTTTGCCGATAGAGGTTCGTTCTCCCGCATCCTACTCCTCTTCTACAGCTTAATGCGATCGGATATTATGAAGAAAATTGAAAAAAAGCATTAAGAACAAACAGCAAACATATTTTTAATATAATATTGTCAGGGAAATAGCGTATGCGGGCGCATCAGCTGATACAGAAGTGTGACAAAACGTATGCATCCTCGTCCTCACTGCCACCATCAGTGTTGCCAGAATACATGAATGAGAGAAATGATAAATATAAAAAACATACATGTAAGCTGGTAAGTTATTTCTAGTATCTTAAAGATGAAGTAAGTTTTTATTTAAATTACAGTACACCTTGTTCATTTTATGCACGATTTTTTTATCCGCGAAATTGCAATAACGCCCCCAAACAATAATAGTAAAAAATTCGAATTTCGTGAATAATGCCCCCCCCCCAAAAAAAAAAAAAAAAAAAAAAAAATACAGTAAATAAGCGCCCGAGGACGCTTCTTCCACGAGTACAAAGAGGATTGCGATAAGAAAAGATCATCATCATTATACATTATATATACACCCACCTTACCTCTGTCATATGTCTATCTAATCTACATTTGAAGTTGTCTAAGGTATTGGCATTTATTAATCTACTAGGAATACTCTACGGTATTACCAAGCCAATTTTCACCAATTTACCCTTCGGAACCTAAATTTATCAAGCTTAAATCCATTACCCATTACGAGTTCTGGTTTGATTATGAATTTTTAAAACTTTAATATCACCCATGTTAATCCCTTTAAACCATTTATACACCTCAATCAAATCCCCTCTAACTCTGCGCCTCTCTAGAGAATGTAAATTAATTTTCTTTAATCTCATATGGTAATTTAGGCATTGCATAATTAATTTTTGTTTTCGTTTTTTAATCTTGCTTTGGTTATTTATAATTTTTATTTTATCTTTGTTTACATTTGCAGATAGAGGTTCGTTCTCCTGCATCCTCCCCCTCTTCTACCGCATAAGTTACTTGCTCACGGCCACCATGCATGTCCCAGTGTACTGTGTGACTGTTGCCCACTGCATAATAGAGTGCAGTACAGTATTGTATGTTAATTTCTAGCTGTAAAGTGAATATGAATATCTTTTGTATACTCTGAAAAATAGATACAGGGCTTTCTGCTTTGCTATGTAGTAATAAAATATGTTTTTACTTATCTTATATCTTTGGCATGGTGTGTCTATGTAAGGTTTGGAACGTATCTTTGCCCTTTATCATTGTTTCCTATGGAAAATGACTCGTTTTTTCACGCGATTTTCCATTTACCCGACACTTCTGAGAACCTATTTAGGCGTTCTACTGAGAACTGGGTGTACTACCATCTTGTAATTAATATATATCTTAAAATGTACCATACATTTGAAAATAAAAACATCCTCTTTATCTGGCAACACTGGCCACCAAGCACGTCCCATGCTAAGCCTGTTGCCAACGGCATAATAGAGTTCATTAATTTGTTTACTGTACAGTAAATCTGTATAGCTAGGCTAGCCTAGAGACAAGCTAATTCGATTTAAGTCGTTTTTTTGACTTGAGTCGTCTCTCGTGGAACCAATTAACGACGCTGGGTGAGGTATATATATATATATATATATATATATATATATATATATATATATATATATATATATATATATATATATATATATATATATATATATATATATATATATATATATATATACAGGTATTGGCATTTATTATCCTACTAGGAATCCTGTTCCATGCATCAGCTACTCTACGGTATTACCAAACCAATTTTCACCAATTTCCCTTCTGAACTTAAATTTATCAAGCTTAAATCAATTACCCATTACGAGTTCTGTTTTGATCATGAAATTTTAAAACTTTATTAATATCACCCATGTTAATCCCTTTAAACCATTTATACACCTCAGTCATATCCCCTCTAACTCTGTGCCTCTCTAGAGAATGTAGATGAAGTTTATTTAATATGTCATATCGTAGGTTTAGGCATTGCATAATTAATTTTGTTTTTTCGTTTCTTAGTCTCACTTTGGTTATTTATAATTTTATCTTTGTTTACATTTGCAGCTAGAGGTTCGTTCTCCTGCATCCTCCTCCTCTTCTACTGCATAAGTTACTTGCTCACGGCCACCTTGCATGTCCTAGTGTACTGTATGACTGTTGCCCACTGCATAATATAGTACAGTACAGTAATGGATGTTAATTTCTAGCTGTAAAGTGAATATGAATATCTTTTGTATACTTTTAAAAATAGATACAGGGCTTTCTGCTTTGCTATGTAGTAATAAAATATGTTTTTTACTTATCTTATATCTTTGGCATGGTGTGTCTATGTAAGGTTTGAAACGTATCTATGCCCTTTATCATTGTTTCCTATGGAAAATGACTCGTTTTTTCACGCGATTATCCATTTACCCGACACTTCTGAGAACCTATTTAGATGTTATTCTGAGAACTAGGTGTACAGTATATATATATATATATATATATATATATATATATATATATATATATATATATATATTATATATATATATATATATATATATATATATATATATATATATATATATACTACTATATATATATATATATATATATATATATATATATATATACACACAGTAACCCATCGTTTATCGCGGGGGTTCGGTTCCGAGACTGTCTGCCATAGACGAATTTCCACGAAGTAGGATCACCCTATATACATAGGTATTTTACATTTATTTTTACGTTTACTGTATAAACCCTCCCTGTACTGTTAACAAACCACCATTTACTTTATTAATAACTGCGTGCAAGCGTAAATTTATATGAAAGTGATAGGTAAACTTACCGTGAATGAGGTGGTAATGACATGGCATCGTCGAGAAGATTGCAGAAAGTCACCGAACGAACCATATTATCATCATGTTCTTGTGAGAGTTGTTGGAGTGCTTTCACGTGTTCATACATGGCTGCCAGACGTTCGAGTGTAAGGCCAGGTTCTTCGATTTCCTCGTGGCTAAGTTGCGAAGTGAATTGAATATACTGTACTTTTGAAAACCCTTGATCATTATGAAAAATATGGAAGTGGAGAGGTCAAGTATCTTATCAGTGATATTTTGAAATACAGTATTCTTTGGACTTTGCACAAACTGGTCTCAATTCAGGTCAGTATTCAGAAACCAGTTATGTTCCTTCTCCTTCTAAGATGGAAGTGGATGGCATTGAAAACTGTGAAAATGATTTTAATGCTCCCCCAGTAGAGGAAATATCTTGAAAATCAGACGTTAAAGAAGATCTGCAGAAGCCACTTGAAATTAAAGAGAAGTCTGTTGAGGGAAATGATACTGATACTCCCCCAGTGGAGGAAATCTCTTGTAAATCAGACGTTAAAGAAGATCTGCAGGAGCCGCTTGAAATTAAAGAGGAATCTGTTCAGGCTTAGGAAATGATACTGATGCTCCCCCAGTAGAGGAATTCTCTTGTAAATCAGATGTTAAAGAAGATCTGCAGGAGCCGCTTGAAATTAAAGTGGAGTCTGTTGAGGCATAGGAGACTGTTATCGAAAGAACCCCTGAAGCATAACATATTAATAAGCACAACGAGAACGGCGCACATATGTGTTAGACTGAACGAGTGAGGCGAGACAATGGAAGATAGTGGGAGAACCAAGTTTCAATCAAAAAGCCAATCAGACCCCATGATACAAAACATACAGAAAAACAATTCTGTGATTCGTCGTCTCTCACCTTTTCAGCCAATAGAATTCCATAAACTATCTCATGTAGGTGCGAGCCTTTGCGTTTTCCAAGACGCCAATACAGTGTACACTATCGTACAGTATTTCACATGGTGCAGTACTGTGAGTGTATATGTTTAAATTTATGTTTTTTTACTATTTTTTACTGTTTTATTACTCTTAGGCTAGGATATACTTTTTTTTATCAATAAAATAATGAAAATTTCAATATACAGTGTTGCCTCACTTATCGTGGTAGTTCGGTTCCGGGACCCAGCGCGAACCAGGAAATCCGCGAAGTAGGATCAGCCTATATGTACATAGATATTTTAATATATTTTTACGTTTACACTGTATAAACTGTCCCTGTACTGTTAACATACCACCCTTTACTTCATAGATAACAGCATGCAAGCGTAAATTTATATGAAAGTGATAGGAAAACTTACTGTGAATGTGATGATGACGTGACATACATACTCATTTACAATTATTTTTTTGTTTACGTACTGTATAAACCCTCCCTGCACTGTTAAAAAAAACACCCTTAACATTATAGATAACAGCAAGCAACGTAAATTTTTATGAAAGTGATAGGAAAACTTACTGTGAATGTGATGATGACGTGACATACATGCTCATTTACAATTATTTTTTCGTTTACGTACTGTATAAACCCTCCCTGCACTGTTAAAAAAACACCCTTTACATTATAAATAACAGCGAGCAACGTAAATTTTTATGAAAGTGATAGATAAAATTACGGTTAACGAGGTGATGATGACGTGACATACATACTCATTTACAATTATTTTTTCGTTTACGTACTGTATAAACCCTCCCTGCACTGTTAAAAAAACACCCTTAACATTATAGATAACAGCAAGCAACGTAAATATTTATGAAAGTGATATGAAAACTTACCGTGAATGTGATAATGATGTGACATACATGCTCATTTACAATTATTTTTTCGTTTACGTACTGTATAAACCATCCCTGCACTGTTAAAAAAAACACCCTTTACATTATAAATAACAGCAAGCAACGTAAATTTTTATGAAAGTGATAGATAAAATTACGGTGAATGAGGTGATGATGACGTGCCATACATACTCATTTACAATTATTTTTTCGTTTACGTACTGTATAAACCCTCCCTGCACTGTTAAAAAAACACCCTTTACATTATAAATAACAGCAAGCAACGTAAATTTTTATGAAAGTGATAGGAAAACTTACTGTGAATGTGATGATGATGTGACATACATACTAATTTACAATTATTTTTTCGTTTATGTACTGTATAAACCATCCCTGCACTGTTAAAAGAACACCCTTTACATTATGAATAACAGCAAGCAACGTAAATTTTTATGAAAGTGATAGGAAAACTTACCGTGAATGTGGTGATGACGTGACATACATACTCATATACAATTATGTTTTCGTGTACGTACTGTATAAACCCTCTCTGCACTGTTAAAAAAACACCCTTTACATTATAAATAACAGCAAGCAACGTAAATTTTTATGAAAGTGATAGATAAAATTTCAATGAATGAGGTGATGATGATGTGACACATACTCATTTACAAATATATTTTCGTTTACGAACTGTATAATCCCTACTTGCACTGTTAAAAAAACACCCTTTACATTATAAATAACAGCACGCAACGTAAATTTCAATTAAAAAATGAAAATACTGAAAATTTTTTTATTTTAATATTTTTGCGTATACCCATAAAATAAAATAATAATTTATCCAAAAAAACCGCGATAGAGTGAGAACGCGAACCAAGAAACGCGAATAACCGGGGTAACACTGTATACTAGCTCACGTAGGTGCGACCCTTTTCGTTTTCCAAAACACTGATACCGGTATCGTATTTTACATGGTGCAATACTGTGAGTATTTATGTTTTTTTTACTATTTTTTACTGTTTTACTATTCTTAGGCCAAGAAATACATTTTTTTTATCAATAAAATAATGAAACTACTGGAAATTTTAATATATGCTAGCTCACGTAGGTGCGACCCTTTCTATGGTGCAGAGTTACATGTTCAAATTTGTTTTTTTTTTTACTATTTCTCACTATTTTATTATTCTTAGGCTGGAAATACATTTTTTTATCAATAAAATAATGAATTTTTTTTTCAATAAAATAATGAAAATACTGAAAGATTTTATTTTTTTTATATTTTTGCATATACCCAGAAAAAATAAAACTCCAAAAAAACCCATGATGCACTGAATTTGCGATAGGTGAACCGCGATATAGCGAGGGGTTACTATATATATATATATATATATATATATATATATATATATATATATATATATATATATATATATATATATATATATATATAATATAGTGGTGACCCCAACCCACAAACTTAATTCGTTCCAAAAAGTGTACTTGGGTTGGAAAGTATGTGAGATGGATTTAATTTTTCCATTGAAAAGCATGTAAATCCAATGAATCCGTTCCAGGTCACCACAAATATTCATTTTAAAATATTTTAAGTCATGAAAACCAATCAATACAGGTTATTAGCAATATAATGTGTAAAAGGAAAATAACATACATAATTAAGGAAAATGAAATTAATATTAGAAATACAGTACTGTATTTACCTTTGTGAATGATTGTTGCTGGCATACATGGATGGTGGTGGATACAGGCTATATTTTTGGTGTTTTCTCTCTCTTTTCTCTTTTGGAAGCTGCTTCCCTGAATACTGGGCTAAGGAAACAATCCAGAGAAATTTGTCATTTTCTTCTTTGGTAAACTTTTCTAAAAATTTCATCGCATTGTCATTTATCATATTCACTTCTCTATTGCCCACAGTTTTATCAGGATGATGATTCTCAAGAAAAGCCTGCACATCATTCCACTTACTAAAAATTTCTTTCAATTCTTCACTGGACACCTTTACCCTTTCTTCCGGTGACTGCTCCTCTTGGAGAAGCTTCACCTGTTCACATGGCAACTCAATTAATTCATCCGTGGTAAGTTCTTCTTTATGGTCCTCCACTAGCTCCTCCACATCCTCCTCATTGACCTCCAAGCCCAAACTTTTGCCCGTGGCCACAATTTCATTCACAATTTTGATAGCTAACTCCTGCTTGAAGCCCTCGAAGTCTCTATCAGTAACACAACCTGGCCAAAGTACGGAGTTCAATGCATGATATGAGACCTCCTTCCATGCTTTTTTAATGAAGCCAATACAGTGGAGGATATTAAAGTGATCTCCCCAGAAATCATGAAGGGCCAAGTCCGTGTTATTGGTGACCTAGAAACACCTTTCAAAAAGACCCTTCCTATACAACTTTTTAAAATTAGAAATTACCAGTTGGTCCATGGGCTTGAGGATAGGAGTGGTGTTGAGAGACAGAAATTTTACTTTATTGAAGTCGTAATGTATGGCGAGATCATCTTCCACACCTGGAGGATGGGCAGGAGCATTATCCATAATGAGGAGACACTTAAGAGGCAAATTCTTTTCCTCATGATATTTCTTCACTGCTGGCACAAACACTTCAATGAACCACTCTAGGAATAAAATCTGCATTACCCAAGTCTTTGGATTTGACCTCCACATTACTGGAAGGCTAGCCTTCAGTATGTTATTGCATTTAAAAACACGCAGATTTTCAGAGTGGTAAGCTAAAAGAGGCTTGATCTTATAGTTCCCACTAGCATTAGTGCACAATAAAAGTGTAAGCCTGTCTTTCATTGGTTTGTAGCCAGGCAATGATTTCTCCTCTTGCATTATATAGGTCCTTTTTGTCTTTTTCTTCCAAAAGAGTCCCGTTTCATCACAATTAAGCACTTGTTGCGGGATATAACCTTCACTTTCAATATAATTAGCGAATTCCTTTACGTAGGAATTCGTTGCATTTTGGTCTGAACTAGCCACCTTTCCGTGTCTAATGATGCTATGAATCCCAGTTCGGTGACGAAAATGTTCAAACCAGCTTCTACTAGCTTTAAATTTCTCCAGTCTCGTGCCACTAGAAGTTGGAGAGTTCGCTACTAAATCTTGGTGGATATGCAAAGCCTTGGCCCATATTATGGCCTCGCTTATACTATCACCAACCAAACTGTTTTTCATTTATCCACAACAATAATCATTTTTCTACCTCTGCTATCACCTGTGACCTTTTCTTCGTTAAAATATTGACTCCCTTAGCCACGTCAGCTGCTTTTAAGATCTCTTTATTCTTTAAAATAGTACAGATGGTGGATTTCGGCATGTTATGTTGCATGGCGAGATAGGACAGACGCATCCCAGTTTCATGTTTTGCAATTATTTCTTTTTTCGTTTCTACTGTTATGCATCTGGGGTGTTTCATGCCAAGTTCAATAGTACTTTTAACTTTCATTGGAGCCATAA
Source organism: Halocaridina rubra (assembly GCA_037179515.1). Lineage (NCBI taxonomy): Eukaryota > Metazoa > Arthropoda > Malacostraca > Decapoda > Atyidae > Halocaridina > Halocaridina rubra. The sequence goes on from JAXCGZ010023197.1 coordinate 41,604, forward strand.
CAAGGGCTATACTAAAAGAAAAAACTATGGAAAATAAGCAAGAACTGTGACAAAATTACAAACGAACCACACAGCGCTGGCACTAATGCAGAACTGAAAGAAATCGAGTGGCCGAGTGAAACCGAGAGCGGCCGAGTGGAAACCACATGGCGGCCGAGAGCGGCTGATTGGGACAAGAGGTGGCTTGTTCGTGGGTTGGAATTTATTCGTTGGTTGGGGTAAAATTTTGTTAAAGATTTTGTTCGTAGGTACAGGCATTCATTGGTTGGGGTCACCACTGTATATACAGTAATCCCTCGCTATATTGTGATTTGCCTACCGTTAATTCAGTGCATCGCGGATTTTTTTGGCAAAAAAAAAAAAAAAAAAAAAAAAAAAAAAAATATATATATATATATATATATATATATATATATATATATATATATATATATATATATATATATATATATATATATATATATATATATATGATTGTTTCACTAGGACGGACCAAAAAATAAAATAAAACAGCCTTTATTGGGCCTGGGCACGGAGAATACATTAAGTAAAGAGAAACAGAGATGGAGAGTGTAATGACCTGTCAGATGTGAAGTGATTATAAAAGATGTGTAATGAATATCCAAGAATATTCAGTGTAGCTGGTGCCATTAGCCATCTTAAAAATGCATTCTCCTTAGCAGCTTTCAAAGGCAATCTATATAGTTTTCTTTTGGACAAATAGTTTCTGCATACATAAACTATACTTAATGATTTAATGCAATTTCCCTAAACACTGACCTCTCTATATGTAAACTGATATCGACTTCTCTGTTCTCTAATTATGAACTAATTATTTTAATTGTAAGGAAAATAGATATGGCAATGATGCCGATAATAATGATACTGTATCGAGTGTTATTATTACTACTTTATTATTAACATTATTGTTAACATTTTTGTTACAGCATTATTATTTTCTAGGAAAGCTACATTTAATTTAACTGCATATATTACCATCGTACTTATTAGTTCAATTACATGTCTACTTATAAGTCACTTTTAACCTTAGAAGAATAACCATCGCACAAAAATGGAAATGTTTGATTGTTTGTCTCCGTATCAGCTGTTGCACCCTCACACGCTATTTCCCTGACATTATTTCATGGAAAGTTTGTTTCCTGTTTGTACTTAATGCTTTTTTTTAAATTTTTTTTCATAATATTCAATCGCATTAAGCGGTAGAAGAGGAGGAGGATGCAGGAGAACGAACTTCTAACCAAAACGTTTGGCCGCTTCTGTATCAGCTGATGCTTATCACTCTTCAAGCACAATATCTTACTCATAAAATATTTATTTACTCACCTTATTTGGGATTTATCTAATTTTCAAGATTATAGTATTAACATTCCTTAACCCAGCCACTGAGGGGGGCAAGCCAGCCTCAACTTGGTGCCGGTTCCAAGCCCGGGTAGATGGGAGGGTTGGTGGCAGGAAGGCATCCGGCCTTAAAAATTTTGCCAAAACCAAAATATGGCCAGTACAGATAACGAGAATAATCACCATACTAGGGTGCTCCCCTTAGGCGACGCGTTGGGGCTCCGCCTGACCCCTCTGGAAAGACAGCAAGGGCGACACAGTCATTGGCAGGGTGGGTAAAAGAGGCAAGCTCGAGGGAGAGTGTTAGAGGTGGTGTTGCGGGTGGGCACTCTTAATGTGGGGACGATGACTGGGAAGGGGCGAGAATTGGTGGACCTAATGGAGAGGAGGAGAATTGGAGTGCTGTGTGTGCAGGAGACCAGGTGGAAAGGAAATAAGGCGAGGGAGCTGGGTGAGGGTTGCAAATTGTTCTATAATGGAGCAAATGAGGAAGTGAGGAATGGTGTAGGACTAATACTATCCAAAGACCTGAAGGAAAGCTTACTTGGTGTGAATAGAAAGAGTGACAGAATTATGAGTTTAAAGCTGGGACTGGGAGAAACGGTAGTCAATGTGGTATGCGCCTATGCCCCACAAACTGGTTGTACAGTGGAGGTGAAGGATGCATTTTGAGAGGAGATGGACCAGGAGCTTAGAACAGTTCCTATAAGGGAGAGGGTAATTTTCGGAGGAGATCTAAATGGCCTCTTGGGAATTGGGAGGACTGGGATAGGTAGAGCTCATAGGGGGTGGGCGAGAGAAATGAGGGGGGAGAGAGAGTGATTGATTTTGCAGTGGCATTTGATCTGGCATTGGTCAGCACATTCTTTGAGAAAAAGGATAACAGATTGATTACATATAGTAGTGGTGTAAGGGAGAACCAGATAGATTTATTGTTGTGTAGGAGAGACCATCTGAAGGAGATTAGTAACTGTAAAGTAATAAATGGGGAGAGTGTAGCAGTGCAACATAGGATGTAGTAACTGATTGCAGGCTCAGGAAATGTAGGAAAAGTAAGAAGCCGAGGTTGGACCCAAAGATAAAGTGGTGGAGATTGAAAGATGCAGGGCTGAGAGCTATGTTTAAGGGAAGAGTGTTGGAAGCGATAAGGTTGCATAAAGATGTACAAGAATGGTGGACAGAGAATAGTAAGGTGATTTTGAGGGTTGTTGAGCAGGTACTTGGAAAGTCATCAAGAAGGAAACCCCCAAATGATAAAGAGTCATGGTGATGGAATGAGGAAGTGCAAGAATGGGTGAAGAACTAGAAAGAAGCTAAGAAAAAGGCAGATTTATCAGGCCTGGAGAAGGATAAAGAAGACTACAAGCAGGCAAAAAAGGAGGCAAGGAGAGCAGTGGCAAAAGCAAAGGCAGAGAAATTGAATCAAGTCTATGTAGATCTGGAAACACCAGAAGGAGAGAAGAAAATATGGCAAATTGCCAAGGCCCGAGATGCTGCAACCAAGTACTTGACCCAAGTAAGACTAATAAAGGATAACTATGGAGTAGTTCTAGCAGAAGAGGATGAAATAAAAAGCATATGGGAAACTTATTTTGAAGGATTACTAAATGAAGAGAACCCAAGAACAGTATTTGAAGATGGACTTCCAAATGGAGCAGTTACAACAACAGTGGCTAGAAGAGAGGTAGAGTGGGCAGTAAGGAAAATTAAGAAAATGGAAAGGCAGCAGGACCTGATAAGATGCCAGTGGAGGTATGGAAGAGTCTTGGAGAGGAAGGCATAGGTATCTTGTGGGACTTAATGCAAAAGATCTTTAGTCAGGAAAAGATGCCAGAGGAGTGGAGAGGAAGCTTAATCATCCCAATCTATAAAGGGAAGGGAGACATTCAGGAGTGTGGAAACTATAGAGGTATAATGTTGTTAAGTCATGCCATGAAGATATGGGAGAAGATCATGGAGAGGAAACTCAGAGTGGTCACGACAATTGGGGATGAACAGTTTGGCATCATGCCTGGAAGAGGGACAGTGGTTGCCATATTGCCTTGAGACAAATGATGGAAAAGCATATGGAGAAACAGAAAGGACTGCATATTGTCTTTATTGACCTGGAAAAGGCATATGATCGAGTACCATGTCAAGAGGTGTTGAGGTGTATTAGAGAAAAGGGAGTCCCCGAGAAATATGTAAGAATCACCCAAGATCTGTATGAGAGGGCAGAGGCAAATGTTGAGCAGTGTGGGCTTGACGAAAAGTGTCTCAGTAAATGTTGGTCTGCATCAAGGGTCTACTTTGAATCCATATCTATTTGATATGGTCTTGGATGTAGTAACCCAGGGTATTAGAGATCAGTCTCCATGGTGTATTCTCTTTGCAGATGACATTGTACTGTGTAGCAACAGGCGAGAAGTAGTGGAGGAGAAACTTGAGGGGTGGAGAAGAATGATGGAGGATAGAGGACTGAAAATCAACAGGAAGAAGACTTAGTACTTGAGGTTGAGAGATGATGAGGATGGGGAGGTCAGTTTGCAGGGGAAGGTGTTGAAAAGAGTTGAAAAGTTCAAGTATTTGGGATCAGCAGTAGCGTAGGATGGTGACCTAGAGTCAGAAATAACCCACAGAATACAAGCGGGATGGAAGAACTGGAAGAAAGTGTCTGGGGTGCTGTGCGACGGGAGAATAGGGATTAAGTTGATGGGTATAGTGCATAAGACAGTTGTGAGACCTGCGATGGTGTATGGAGCAGAGACATGGGCAATAAAGAAGACACAAGAGAAAAAACTGGATGTTGCAGAGATGAGGATGTTGAGATGGATGTGTGGGGTGACAAGAAGCGATAAGATCAGAAACGAGGTAATTAGAGGTACCTTTAAAGTTAGAGAAATATCAGATAAGATACAAGAAAGTAGACTAAGATGGTATGGTCATGTCGTTGGGAGGGATGAACAGTATGTTGGAAGGAGGGTGATGGAAATGGATATACAGGGTAGGAGGAGAGGGAGACCAAAGTGTAGGTGGATGGATTGCTATGACGACCTGAGGTCTAAAGGTTTGTTGGGTGATGAGGTATGGGACAGAAACTAATGGAGAAAACTGGCCAGAAACATCGACCCCACATAAAAGTGGGAAAGGATGTAGACGAAGAAGAAGAAGAAGAATTATTAACATTCCTTGGTTTTAAACTATTCTATCATCGTTACAAAAAGAAAACCTATATCTTACTGTACATGGGAAACTTAAATGAAATATACATATACAGTGTTCCCCCGGTTATTCGCGTTCTCACTGTATCGCGTTTTTTTTTTTTTTTAAATTAATATTTTATTTTATGGGTATATGCAAATATATTAAAATATTACAAAAAAAATTCTCAGTATTTTCATTTTTTTATTGAAAAAAACATATTTCATTATCTAATTGATAAACAAAATTTATTTCCCAGCCTACGAATAATAAAACAGTAAAAAATAGTAAAAAACATAAATTTAGATAGATAGATAGATACGTTTATTGACCACCTCTTTTGAAAAGTATTATCTTTACAAAAGGAATATTTGGTCCAAATTACAATGAATAAATACAATATATTTTGTACAATCATCAAATAAGTTAATGAATTTTAAATTAATATACATTGTACTAATAACTGAATGATATATGTACGTACAGTATAACTCACAGTATTGTATCATGCGAAATAGTGTTCGATAGCGTACAATGTATTGGGGTCGCAGCTACGTGAGCTAGCATATATATTTATATTTCCAGTAGTTTTATGATTTTATTGATAAAAAAAACGTATTTCTTAGCCTAAGAATAATAAAACAGTAAAAAATAGTAAACAGTATTGCACCACGTAAAATACGATACCGGTATCAGTTTTTCGAAAAACGCAAATTCTCTCACCTACGTGAGTTGATAAAACTAGTATTTCCTAGCCTAAGAATAATAAAACAGTAAAAAATAGTATAAGACATAAATTTAGATATACGTACGTACAGTATAACTCACAGTCTTGCATCATGTGAAATAGTGTCCGATAGCTACGTGAGCTAGCATATACATAAATTTAGATATACGTACGTACGTACAGTATAACTCACAGTACAGTGTTCCCCCGGTTATTCGCGTTTCTTGGTTCGCGTTCTCACTGTATCGTGGTGTGTGTGTGTTTTTTATTTATTATTTATTTATTTTTTTTTTTTTACACCAGGATGGGCCAAAAAATGATAAAATAAAACAGACTTTATCAGGTTGTAAAGAGAAACAGAGATGGAGAATGTAATGACCTGTCAGATGTGAAGGGATTATAAAAGATGTGTAATGAATATCCAGCTCTCTGCTGGGTTTTAATATACCTCTGCATTACTTTCATGATGTCTATTCCAATAATTCTCCTTAGATATTATTATTATTATTATTATTATTATTATGATTATTATCATCATTGGCAACAATAATTTTCCTTTGATGATGACTGTGGAGATTATTATCATCATCATCATTATTATTATTATTAAGGGCTCATCATTGTTTGTACATCTGTTGGTTTATTTACTTTTAATTACTGTGTAAAGTGCCCCTCCCTAGTTGGCTGGGACAAAGAGTGTGTGGGGGGTTGGGTAGAATAGAATGTTGGAGAGAGTTTTTTTTAAATTTTTTTAAATTTAAATTTTTAAATTTAACCTTTATTTCCATTTCATTACAATGGGTATTCGTCAGCCAGGGCAAGCCCCAACCCCCCACTGTGATGTCCAACCACAGCAGTTCCTGCCAGTAAACAGCTTAAACTCTCGGTCTTGGACGGGGACCGATCTTTCGACCTCGTGAATGCGAAGCCAGCGCGTTATCACTGTACTAGCCAGCAGAGAGAGAATCTTTAAGTAACTCTTGTTCATTCAACCAAAACTACATTATTTATATTAAAAATAATGGTTTAATTACGAATTCGTAATAATAATGATGATAATAATAATGATAATAATAATAATAATATTAATAATAATAATAATAATAATAATAATGATAATACTAATAATCTCCCCAATCATCATTCGAGGAAAATTATTGTTGCCAATAATAATAATAATAATAATAATAATAATAATAATAATAATAATAATAATAATAATATCTAAGGAGAATTTTTAGAATAGACATCATGAAAGTAATGCAGAGGTATAGTAAACCCAGCAGAGAGCTAGATATTCATTACACATATTTTATAATCCCTTCACATCTGACATGTCATTACACTCAACATCTCTGTTTCTCTTTACAGCCTGATAAAGGCCATTTTATTTTATAATTTTTGGCCTGTCCTGGTTTCATAATTTATTTATGTATTTTTTTGTTTTTTTATTTTATTTTATTTTATTTTTTTAAAGGCTGATCGTACTCCACGGTATTCCTGGTTCGCGCCGGGTCCCAGAACCGTACTACCGCGATAAGGGGGGGAACACTGTATTGCATCATGCGAAATAGTGTCCGATAGCTACGTGAGCTAACATATATGTTTATATTTCCAGTAGTTTCATGATTTTATTGATAAAAAAAAACTTATTTCTTAGCCTAAGAATAATAAAACAGTAAAAAATAGTAAACAGTATTGCACCACGTAAAGTACGATACCGGTATCAGTGTTTCGGAAAACGCAAAGGCTGTCACCTACGTGACCTAGTGAATATTAGAATTTTCATTATTTTATTGATAAAACAAGTATTTCCTAGCCTAAGAATAAATAATAAAACAGTACAAAATAGTAAAAAACATAAATTTAGATATATCATGCGAAATATGTAGTGTCCGATAGCTACGTGAGCTAGCATATATTTCCAGTAGCTCTCACCTACGTGAGATAGTTCATGGACTGTTATAGGCTGAAAGGTCGGGAGACGACGAATCACAGAATTGTTTTTCAATATGTTCTGTATCATGGGGTCTGATTGGCTTTTTCATTGCAGTTTGCTTTTCCCTCCAATTTCCAATGTGCCGCCTCACTCGCTCAGTCTAACTCTTGTGTGCGCCGTTCTCGTTGTGCTTATTAATACGTTTTGCTTGTGAGTTTTTTACTCGCATATTTTAACCTTTGCAGTGCCTCCCAAGCATCCTTCATCTTCTAAGGCTTCTTGTAGTGAGCCTAAGCGGCAGAGGAAAATGTTAACCATTGTAGATAATGTGAAACTCTTAGATATGTTGAAAGAAGGAAAAAAGTTTGTGGATGTCGGCTGCTATTTTACGTAAACGTAAAAATAATTGTAAAATACTGTACCTATGTATGTCACGTCATCATCACCTCATTCACGGTAAGTTTTCCTATCACTTTCATAAAAATTTACGTTGCTTGCTGTTATTTATAATGTAAAGGGTGTTTTTTTAACAGTGCAGGGAGGGTTTATACAGTATGTAAACTTGAAAATAATTGTAAATGAGTATGTCATATAATTACCACTTCATTCACCGTAATTTTGTCTATCACTTTCACATAAATTTATGTTGCATGCTGAAATTTATTAAGTAAAGGGTGGTTTGTTAACAGTACAGGGAGGTTTTATACAGTGTAAACGTAAAAATAAATTAAAATATCTATGTACATATAGGCTGATCCTACTCCGCGGTTTTCCTGGTTTGCGCCGGGTCCCGGAACCGAACTACCGCGATAAGGGGGGGAACACTGTATTCTCTATACGCTATTTCCCTGACGACATTATATTGAAAGTTTGTGTGCTGTTTGTTCTTAATGCTCTTTTTCAATTCTCTTCATAATATTCGATCGCATTAAGTGGTAGAAGAGGAGGAGGATGTGGGAGAACGAACCTCTATCTGCAAATGTTTTGGCGATTCCGTATCAGCTGATACACCCTCGCACGCTATTTCCCTGACGATATTATATTGATCCCTCGTTTATCGCAAGGGTTAGGTTCCGGGACCCGTCGCAATAGGTGAATTTTCTCGAAGTAGGAACACCTTTTAATTTTTTTTTTTTCTTTCTTTTATTGTGACACCAGAATGGACCAAAACATGATAAAATAAAATAGCCTTTATCAGGCTGTAAAGAGAAACAGATGGAGAGTGTAATAACCTGTCAGATGTGAAGGGATTATAAAAGATGTGTAATGAATATCCAGCTCTGCTTGGTTTTAATATACTTCTGCATGACTCTCATGATGTCTATTCCAAAAATTCTCCTTAGATCTTATTATTATTATTATTATTATTATTATTATTATTATTATTATTATTATTATTTTTGGCAATAATATACCTTTGATGATGATTGTGGAGATTATTATTATTATTATTATTATTATTATTATTATTATTATTATTATTATGAATTTGTAATTAAACCATTATTTTTACAATAAATAATGTAGTTTTGGTTGAATGAACAAGAGTTAATTAAAGATTCTCTCTCTCTCTCTCTCTCTCTCTCTCTCTCTCTCTCTCTCTCTCTCTCTCTCTCTCTCTCTCTCTCTCTCTCTCTCTCTCTCTCTCTCTCTCTCTCTCTCTCTCTCTCTCTCTCTCTCCCCCTCCCCCTCCCCCGCAGTGTTCGTAACCTCCGCCTAATGGGTGCATTACTACAGACGGATGAAGAGGATGACATCCTATTCACAGAGGATGAACTACGACGTGCTCTTGCTAGGATTAAGGCTACTGCCCCTGGGGAGGATGGTCTTATATATCAAGTTCTCCGTCTTCTTCAGAAAGTTCCTGGTATCCCCCTACTGCAGCTCTTCAATCTTTGCTTTTGCTTGGGGCATGTGCCCTCTGCCTGGACCAGAAGCACTATTATTCCTCTACCAAAACCTGGAACCGACAAATTTAGGCCTATCTGACTCACCTCCTGCTGCAGCAAAGTGTTTGAACGCATCCTTCTTGCCCGGCTCATGCACCGTCTACAGGATAAACTCTCCCCCAGTCTTTATGGTTTCCTCCCACAACGGAGCACACATCACTGCCTCGCTGAACTCTACACCCGTCTTTCTCCCACCAGTGTGGTCGCCTTCCTGGACCTCAAATCTGCCTTCGATATAGCCAACTGGGAAATTATTCTTGACCAGCTGGTGGACTTTGGAGTTCGGGGGAACATACTGAAATGGATACGGGGATATCTCTGCAACAGAACATCAAGTGCCCTTTTTAAAGGGTTGTATAGCTCCTGTGAACGGTTTGAACTGGGTACTCCTCAGGGGGGTGTGCTAAGTCCTTTTCTAATCAATATCCTTATGCATCGTCTACTCTCCCTCCTTCCTGTCATCCCCGGTACTACAGTTACCTGCTATGCGGACGACATATGCATCCACACGACCTCTACTCACGACCTTCAGCACATGCTCCATGATTTTTACGTGTCTGCTACCTCCTGTGGCCTTATTATCTCCCCAGAAAAAAGCAGGATTTTTACTTCACGCAACTGCAGAGCACTGCCCGCATTCGCCATGGATGGTAATGTCATCCCTCACTGCACACAGTACACGTATTTAGGTGCACCAGTCCGGATCACCCCAGATATACCTGCACGTCAACGAATTCATCCCTTTGTGAAGAGCCTTCTTGACCGTCTGGAGCCCCGCTTTGCACCTGTCAAGTGGCTTGCCAACAATGCTGCAGGAGTCTCCATCCCAGTGGCGAGGACCCTCTACATCCTACTACTTCGGTCAGTGGTTGACTATCTGTCTCCTGCCTTGTGTCAACTTCGTAGACCAGCTCTCGAGCCACTTGAAAAGTTCCAGAATCGAGTCATGAGATTTATCTTGGGATGTTCTCTCTCTACCCGTATTGTGAGTATGCAGTTGGAGCTCAACTTGCCCCCTCTTGTGGAGAGGATTTATGCCAATGTGTCCTATTTTACTGTTAAGTGTCTTCACTACCCCTTTCTTGCTCCGTACTTCTCTGCTGTCATGCGGACGTCCCTGGATCCAGACGCACCCAGGCTCCCACTTCGAGCAGGAGGTCATAACCTTATCAGGGTGGTGAGTGACATTCTCCGTGGCCTTGACATCGACCTGCCAGTGCAGGCGGCTGTCCCAGATTTACCACCCTGGCGTGTCCCCCTCCCCGCTGTCACATATACATCGACCTCGAAGGATGTCTATCCCCCCTTGCAGAGACAGTTAGCTCTGGAGACTATCGCTGATGTGTCCACGTCTGTCCCTGCAGCACACCACGTCTATGTTGATGGTTCTGTGCAAGCAGATGGGAGGGCGGCATGTGCTGTGTTTTCCCCCACCATGGAGCCGCCTGTGCCGGCTGATTCATGGATTGGCCGTAGACTACCCACCTCGTCGAGCTCCACCTACTGTGAACTGAATGCCATCTTGGATGCCGTGACTCTCCTTGTTCGACGACGAGTGAATGGGGTAATAATTTGTGACTCCCAATTGGCCCTACAAGCCCTATCCTCGCCAAGACCCATCTGTGGCCGTGCTGTGGGAGATATACTATGTCGCCTCGCGGCCGCTCAGGATGCTTCTCTTGTTGTGTCGTTTGTATGGACGCCATCTCACATTGGGCTGACTGGCAACGACACAGCGGATCGTCTTGCCAAGGCGGCCTGTATGCTGGATGGGCATGCTGTGGACGCTGAGCCCTCCCTCCGATGCCTACGTAACATCATCTACTCAGCTGGGTTTGCCATGACGGTCCAGCGCAGGGACACGGAGAGGGCCAACAGTGTGTCCATACAGCACCATGATCACTTTCTTCACAGTCGCTACAAGTATCGCAGACGCGGGTTATTGGTGCGTAAAAACAATGTAGTTAGTGCTCGGCTCAGAATGGGGTATCGGCCTTTTTGGCAGGTCTCCCAGACTCTAGATATGCCACAGTACACCTCCTGTAAATTATGCGACCGTCCTAATGCTAACACTCTTGACCACTATTGTCTTCAGTGCCCCGCAGTGAGAGATGTTTTACCACGAGGTCAGAACTTAATACAGATCTGTTCATTTTTACGTAATGATGATAACCTTGATGTTATTCTTGCTCGTTATCCTCACTTTGGTGGCCATTAATTATACTGAATTATACATATATTTTCTGTATGTTGCTGTATAATTCTGTTTGTGCATTCTGCGTTTCTCTGAGCTTTACTTTTGTATATAATGTACTCTGTGCTGCCATACTGTGAGTTGTGTGTTAGTATGCAGCAATGTTTTATCAATGTGTACACCTCCCTGTAAACTATGTTCTATTCTTGGTTTTGTATCCATTTGAAGCATTATATGTATGAACTCATGTAATGTCTGACGCCTTGGCGCAATAAATTAATAAAATAAATATAATCTCTCTCTCTCTCCAACATTCTATTCTACCCAACCCCCCCACAATCTCTTTTTCCCAGCCAACTAGGGAGGGGCACTGTACACAGTTATTAAAGTAAATAAACCAACAGATGTACAAACAATGATGAGCCCTTAAGAATAATAATAATAATAATAATAATAATAATAATAGTAATAATAATGATGATAATAATCTCCACAATCATCATCAAAGGAAAATTATTGTTGCCAATAATAATAATAATAATAATAGTGATAATAATATCTAAGGAGAATTATTGGAATAGACATCATGAAAGTAATGCAGAGGTATATTAAAACCCAGCAGAGAGCTGGAGATTCATTACACATCTTTTATAATCCCTTCACATCTGACAGGTCATTACACTCTCCATCTCTGTTTCTCTTTACAGCCTGATAAAGGCTGTTTTATTTTATCATTTTTAGGCCCATCCTGGTGTCACAATCTTAAAAAAAAAAAAAAAAAAAAAAAAAAAAATATATATATATATATATATATATATATATATATATATATATATATATATATATATATATATATATATATATATATATATATATATATATATATATATATATATATATATATATATATATATATATACAGTGTTGCCTCACTTATCGCTGTAGTTCGGTTCCGGGACCCGCCGCGAACCAGGAAATCCGCGAAGTAGGATCTGCCTATATGTACATAGATATTTTAATATATTTTTACGTTTACACTGTATAAACCCTCCGTGCACTGTTAAAAAAACACCCTCTACATTATAAATAACAGAAAGCACCGTAAATTTTATGAAAGTGATAGATAAAATTACAGTGAATGAGGTGATAATGTCGTGACATACATATCATTTACAATTATTTTTTCGTTTACGTACTGTATAAACCCTCCCTGCACTGTTAAAAAAAACACCCTTAACATTATAGATAACAGCAAGCAACGTAAATTTTTATGAAAGTGATAGATAAAATTACGGTGAATGAGGTGATAATGACGTGACATACATATCATTTACAATTATTTTTCGTTTACGTACTGTATAAACCCTCCTTGCACTGTTAAAAAAAACACCCTTAACATTTTAGATAACAGCAAGCAACGTAAAGTTTTATGAAAGTGATAGGAAAACTTACCGTGAATATGATGATGACGTGACATACATACTCAATTACAATTATTTTTTTGTTTACGTACTGTATAAACCCTCTCTGCACTGATGAAAAAACACCCTTTACATTATAAATAACAGCAAGCAACGTAAATTTTTATGAAAGTGATAGATAAAATTACGGTGAATGAGGTGATAATGACGTGACATACATACTCATTTACAATTATTTTTTCGTTTACGTACTGTATAAATCCTCCCTGCACTGTTAAAAAAACACCCTTTACATTATAAATAACAGCAAGCAACGTAAATTTTTATGAAAGTGATAGATAAAATTACGGTGAATGAGGTGATAATGACGTGACATACATATTCATTTACAATTATTTTTTCGTTTACGTACTGTATAAACCCTCCCTGCACTGTTAAAAAAACACCCTCTACATTATAAATAACAGAAAGCAACGTAAATTTTTATGAAAGTGATAGATTAACTTACGGTGAATGAGGTGATAATGACGTGACATACATACTCATTTACAATTATTTTTTCGTTTACGTACTGTATAAACCCTCCCTGCACTGTTAAAAAAACACCCTTTACATTATAAATAACAGCAAGCAACGTAAATTTTTATGAAAGTGATAGCTAAAATTACCATGAATTAGGTGATGATGACGTGACACACATACTCATTTACAATTATTTTTTCGTTTACGAACTGTATAAACCCTCCCTGCACTTGCACTGTTAAAAAAACACCCTTTACATTATGAATAACAGCACGCAACGTAAATTTCAATAAAAAATGAAAATACTGAAAATTTTTTTTTTCAATATTTTAATATTTTTGCGTATACCCATAAAATAAAATAATAATTTATCCAAAAAAAGCCCTCGATAGAGTGAGAACGCGAACCAAGAAGCGCGAATAACTGGGGTAACACTGTATATATATATATATATATATATATATATATATATATATATATATATATATATATATATATATATATATATATATATATATATATACGGTAATTCCTCGCTATATCGTAATTCACTTATCGCGAATTTAGTGCATCGCAGATTTTTCTTGGCACGCAAAAAAAAAAAAAAATAGTGACACCAGTGTTTTTATTACTACTTCATTATTAACATTATTGTTAACATTTTTATTACAGTATTATCATTTTCTAGGAAAGCTACATTTAATTTAACTGTATGTATTACCCTCTTACTAATTAGTGCAATTACATGTCTACTTATAAGCTACTCTTAATTATAGAAGAATAACCATTGTACAAAAATGGAAATAAATGTTTGTTTGTTTGCTAGGTGAATGGCAGAAACCCCTAAATTCTCTGCTGGGTTTTAGTATACCTCTGCATTCCTTTCATGATGTCTATTCCATAAATTCTCCTTAGATCTTATTATTATTATTATTATTATTATTATTATTGGCAAAAATAATTTTCCTTTGATGATGATTGTGGAGATTATTATGATGATGATGATTATTATTATTATTATTATTATTATTATTATTATTATTATTGTTATTATCATTATTATCATTATTATCATTATTATTATTATTATTATTATTACGAAGTTGTCCTTAAAATTATTAACCGTCAAGAAACCATTATTTTTACAATAAATAATATAGATTTGGTTGAATGAACAAGAGTTAATTAAAAATTCTCTCTCTCTCTCTCTCTCTCTCTCTCTCTCTCTCTCTCTCTCTCTCTCTCTCTCTCTCTCTCTCTCTCTCTCTCTCTCTCTCTCTCTCTCTCTCTCTCTCTCTCCTCTCCTCTCTCTCTCTCTCTCTCTCTCTCTCTCTCTCTCTCTCTCTCTCTCTCTCTCTCTCTCTCTCTCTCTCTCTCTCTCTCTCTCTCTCTCTCTCTTTCTTTTTGTTGACTCCTCGTTTACAATCTCAGCTATGTGGCTTCCTTTATACATTAACTTGTGTCTTTTTTTTTTTTTATATCTTCCTTTTTTCATCTCTGTATATTTATCTTTCTATCTATCTAGCTGTCTTAGTTTATTATATAGTATCCTTTGATTAGTTAGTACTCTATTATCTCTTTATACAAAAATGAAACAAACTTTTTTTACTGTACTTCTCTAATTTTCTAAATAATAATAATAATAATAATGTCTTCTCATAAGTCACTTTTAATCATAGAAGGATAACCATTGTACAAAAATGGATATAAATTATTGTTTGTTTGTCTCTGTATCAGCTGATGCTTATTCAGGCACAATATCTTACTCATAAAATATTTATTTACTCACCCTATTTGGGGTTTTTCTAATTTTCAAGATTATAGTATTATTAATATTCCTTGGTACTAAACATTATTCTATCTATCGACCATGCTGCACAAAATCTTAACATGAATAGTGTCAGCTGAGGAAAAAAAAAGAAAACATACAATTCGTTCAAAAAAAGTATATCGTACTGTATATGGGAAACTTAAACGAATTTTATATTCTCTACACGCTATTTCCCTGATGATATTATATCGATAGTTTGTTTGCTGTTTGTTCTTAATGCTTTTTTTCAATCTTCATAATATCACGTTCATATGTATTTACGCTTGTGCACTGTTATTAATAAAGTAAAGGGTGGTTTGTTAACAGTTCAGGGAGGGTTTATACAGTAAAGGTAAAAATAAATATAAAATACGGTACCTATAATATATATGGTGCTCCTACTT